>VZRN01003169.1:505796-608792 GCA_013397935.1 Dasyornis broadbenti | reverse complement strand
GTTTAATTGGCAGCTCTTAAAACTCCCAGGAATTTACCATTTATTGCTGCCGGCATTTCAAACTCTTCCCATTCCTCACCTCGACAGGTGTTTATGAGCAAACTCCTTATTTGCAAATATGTTTCACTTCTACGGTGCTATTCCTTGCTCAGATGCATCATTTGCCCCTATACGCAGCACTTCCCCTGTACTCGGCACTGGTGAGGCCACACTTCGAGTACTGTGTCCAGTTCTGGGCTCCTCAGTTCGTAAATGACACTTGAGGTGCTGGAGCAAGTCCAGAGAAGGGAAACAAAGCTGGTGATGGGTCTGGAGCCCTAGTCCTGTGAGGACCAGGTGAGGAGGCTGGGGGTATTTAACCTGGAGAAAAGGAGGCTCAGGAGAGATCTTATTACTCTACAACTATCTGAAAGGAGGTTATAGCCAGGTGGGGGTTGGCCTCTTCCAGGTAACTAGTGACAGGACAAGAGGACATAGTCCTCTTGAGCTGCGCCGGAGGGGTTTAGGTTGTATATTATGAAGAATTTCATCACAGAAAGGGTGATTAGACATTGATACGGGCTGCCCAAGGAGGTGGTGGAATCACCATTCCTGGAGGTGTTTAAGGAAAGACTGGACATGGCACTTAGTGCCATAGTCTAGTTGTCATGTGTGAGATCCGGTGATTTATAGCAGTATTCCATTAATATTTTCTTTTACTCTAAAACACATCAGAGCTGGTGAAACTACTACCTGATGATCACCTCTGGTCCTATGGGATCTGCTTAATCTACACAATGAATCAAAATGCAGCATCACCCAGGAGAAACTTAACAAGATTATATGCATGAGAAAGCTGAAACATTTTTTTAAAGCTCAAAAAAGCTTATTATTTCTGCTCTAGACTCCTGAGTATTTCAAGAAAGGGTGTTGTTATTAGCTCATAAAAGCTTACAGCCTAATGATGGCAGTAAAATGTAAATGTTTCAATTAATATTTTGAAGAGATGAAGACAGATGACATTTTCCATTACTTTCCTGTGTTCTATATAAGCTGCGGTCAAACAGAGCTGCTGGTTTTACCTGGACCAAACCCAAGCATGACATATTTGTGTTGTTCAGCTTCAGAAGCATCGCTTTAAACAGCCACACTGTCTGCAAACTACAAGACAGACAATGTGAACTTTTAGTGACCCAGGTTGAACAGTAACCCAGATTCTGGAGCAGGAACTTGGATACCTGATAAATTCACTGTCAAGTATTAACTTGTTTATTGAAAAGTTGTTCTTCTATAGGTTCTGGTATCTGGTATGATTTTAAAGCCAATACCAAGTCAGTAAAATTTGCCCTGCATTCAGTCAGCACAAGTAATGCTTTTTACCCTCTGATTATCTGAGCAGTGGTCCAAAAGATAAATTAAACAGCCAGTCACATTTAGTTTGCACATGAATTTTAACCCAGAAAAAAAAATGTTGAACACCACATTTTGCACACTCATGTTTGTATTCCAACTGGGAGGATAATGAATGGGTAGATTCGTGTAACTCTAGCACTAATTTAATGTCTGGAAGAGAGGGGGGAAAGAATAATGCAATATTTTTTTCATCCCGTCAGGTGTCTCCACCAAAAGCATGTCTTGTGCCAAACAAAACAAGAAGAAAGATATAATTGTAATGTTTTTTGCTGGGTTCTCTGATTTCCTTTGTAGCAGAGATGGAAGGGAATTCTTCTGATGCTGCAGAACCCTCAGAAGCTGTTGGTGGAAGACCCAATTCTCAGTTCATATGTAGAAGGAAACGTAAGGGTATCTGTGGGCTTCCCCTGTGCCACAGTTCTTCAGGTTGTTACGCACAACTTTGTGTAACAACAGAAGTGTAAAACCTTTGAGCAAAACACGTTGACACGCCTCAAACATTCTCTCGCTCTTCATCTAACTCAAGGTACCTTCTTCTGGTATAATACTGGCTGCCATCTCCATACCTTGTACAGTATAAATCCGTAACTACTAGTGCCATCTGTGAGCCCAGAAACAGCAGTACTACTTAACCAGGGAATGAGGCAGGGAGAAAGGGCCTTTAGCAGAACTACAGAAGGTAAGAGGTGCATGAGACAAAAGATGCCCATCATAAGAAAAAACAGCTGCAAGAGGCACGTACTTCTTCAGGTATATACTGTGTTTATCAAAATTTTTTTATTATTGAGCTTCCTGTTCTGACAGTCCTGCCACTTTCTCCGCTTGTCCCTCTTACATGGAAGGAGGAATGACCCTGCAGAGTTCAATTTCATTATTTGTCAAAATCATTCTGGCTTCATTGCTTGTTGCTCTGTTGCTGGCCCCTACCACTTTCTCAGTCCTGTCCCTCCTTCCCTAGCTCTTGATCTCAACCTTCAGTTCCAACATTTTAACCCTTCCCTGACTGCACTGTCACGGAAGCATATCCTCCTCATCAGTGGATTAACTACTGCAACCTGTCCCTCCCCTGCTGCACAAAAAAAGAGGCATCAGTAGCCAGCCAGAGAATGTCCTACTGCTGTCAAGGTAGACAAGAGCTTGGAGGTGACTTTGTAATAGATGGCAGCAGTCACTGACAGCTGGTGCTTGCTGGGAACAGTATGGTGAGAGATAGACTGTAAACTAGATGTCCCTAGGTGGAGACCCCGAAATACTGACCATTCCTGAGCATCTTTTCTTCTGCAGGTTCCCGATGTATCTTTGTTCAGAACATTTTGGCTCTTTTCTTCTGATCGTTTTACACCCACTCAGCACTTAAGTCCTTTCCATACATTTGGTAACTGTTGTCGACCCCTGCCTACCAAAGCCATTCCAAGGTGAATGTGGACAGCAGGTGGCAATAGCAGGGTTTGCAACATCCTTTGTTTGCATTCTCTCCACTCAAATAATTGCCAGCCTGTACTGGAATCACCACTTAGTATCATAAATATTACAAACATATCCCTGTTAACATATCCATATTAATAATTGCACTAGGAGGTTTAAGCATACATGTGGAGAAAGGTAATGGAAAAACTCGGAAGTAGTAAGAAGCTCTAATTGAAACTGCCCATTAAATATGACCAAGGGTTTCTTTGTTGTTGAAATGGGAATCTGGAAGTACCTTCCATTATGAAAAAGATAAAGGAAGTCTTAGTTTCATTTGAATGATTACGTAGCTAAATTGCAGGTGTTAGAATTGATAGTGGTAGTAGAGAAGGCAAAAATGGTATAGGTGCTCTCATAAAAAGGGGGCCAGTCCTGCAAGTGTTATTAGTAGTGCTATTTACTGTCATTAAAGTGATTGGAATGAGCATGTTTTACACCACTAATATGTTTATCTTAGTACAGGACAAAATGTGTCTGTATGGTGTAAATTCTAGTTTATTAGTTTGACGTCTCTCTAGGCTGCAAAGAAACTAGGAAGACCTGAAGTTATAATAATTATTCGTGTCACTTCACTTCTGTGCATTTTTATATTCAAGAGAAAGGATAGCAGCAAGCAATTGGCAACAAGCCATTACAAGAACACATCAACATGGCTTTGGTTTCCCTATAAAGTTTACTAAAAGGAATGTCATATGGGCTGAAGAAGGAAAGGAAATTGTATATGAAAGAAACATAACCACACCTGATTAAATACTGTGTAGTAAGTTTGTCCCTACAGCTTCTGTGATTCTTCATATTCTTACCAGGGCAATACAGATACTATCTTCTAGACTTAGTCTAATAATAATTGTAAAGCCCTGTGCTTCACTAGGTAATTTTTGTTTTATCCAAAGTGAACACTCTTTTTGCTGAGTGTTAATGGTGAAAAAAAGAAACATGAAGGAAACAATAAAGAAGATGTTTCTGGTTTGTGCTCTCCTTAGAGCAGGCAATAAGAATGATCTATGTAGTGCAATAGAAGTGAAGAGAGTTTTTTTGGGCTCACCCAAATTCTTCAAACACGTTCCTGATATCTAGTGCAAACAATCGTGTATAACCTCTTAAGCAACAAATGAAATGTTAAAACAAATGGCCTCTTTTCCAATAGGGAATAATGAGACTCTCAGAAAGTTAATTCTGGAGAATTATACAGTTTTCTAAAAAATTACTTTATTCTGTTCTTTGGTGGCAGAAGGTAACATTTGCCAAATCCATTAACTTACACAATTTAGAACATTGCTATTATTACGAAATACACCATTTGTATAGCTTTTTTACTGTTCAGTAACGTTGTTTAAACATGTTTTATTTTAGTTGTGTTGTAGCTGAGCCTGAAAGTTTTGCCTGGGTGTCATCTTACCCATTGTACATATACAAATGTCAGCCTCTTGCTCAAAACTCAGTTTTATGTGCATTTAAGAGAGATACAGATACTCAGAATGATGGACAGATTTGTAAAAAATAAATTTGTTTTACCTTAAGTGACACAGCTCAGTTCAGTCTTGCAAACTCATAATGCATATTGAACATGACTGCTAGAAGAAGGCTACGTGCTGTATTCATGAAGGGATTTGAATGCTGAAAGGTTTCTCTTTCAGGTACCTTGCAACCCTTTTTTTTCCCCTGTGATGTGTTGCTAGTTGTCTCATAGATCCAGCACATGAACTTTAGCAGTTGTGTCCCCAGGTTTCTCTGAAGACTCTGTAGTTGCTTCCCCTGCAGCCCCTAAGCCTTGCATTTGTAGTCAGGCTCAGATTGCTGTATTGCCACAGGTGATGTCTTTGCTTCCATTTGCTTCTGGAGTTGTGCATAATCTTGTTGCCCAAAGGAAAAAGCTGTAGTTCTCTTTCCTCCCTGTGAGAGCTGGTCCTATTACATATTCCTGAGCTCTCGTATCTAGAAAATATATTCTAGTCCTTAATATGCCTGCACTTCAGTTTACAGGTGTTAAAATTAAACACACATGCCCTGTGTTTGATTACAGCATCCTCTACTTCAAAGTCAGCATATGTGCATGTATATTATTTCTTCCAGTGATTGCCACAGCTGTATAAGTGTATGGGCAGCAACAATTCATTTTCTTCATGCCAAGGCCAGCTCTGGGATAATTAATCTCATTGTGGGAGGAGAAGGTCATGTAAAAATAAAAGCTAAAATAGGGTAAGAGGGTGGATATAACTATGTCATTATACTGATGACACATGCAAATGATGATTTTCCTTGCAGTATGGGAATAGCTATTCCAGTATAAAGCACCTTTATACAAGTAACGCTATAGACATGACATGTCTGAAGTTGAGATAGCAGGGGAATTGCATTGCTTTAGTTCTATCACAATAATTAAAATAGGACCTATTCTTGACAGACAAGCTCCAAATAGCATATGGCAATATAAAATTGCTTCATTTGGCAAACGGTTTCCCATAAAGAAGCTTGTCCTTTCAAGTGAAGCAAACTTTCCAACCCCCCATTTCCATTTTCTGTCCTCGATTACTGTTAACACCTTTCCAGAAGGGCATGCCACGTCAGTGAATCCAGTTCTCCTACTAGCGCATTTTCATGAAGAGTAGTTAATGAGGGAGCAGTAAAGATCAGAAGGGGGGAGGATTTTGTGTGAGGGTGTGGAAAGGAGAGCCTTGATGGGTGGCTCTCCTGGACTAGGTCTGCCAAATGTCATGTGCCAAGAAAGAAAGCATGGTCAGGGAAGAAGGGATGCAGGTAGCCCTTCTGCCCTGAGCTCCTGCTGTCACCTCTAGATTCACATTAAGAGTCCAGACAGCCCAAGCCAGGGTCACCACTCTGTACCAGCCCACCCCTCCTGCACTCTCCCACCATCTTCCAGTGTCTTCCATCAAAACCAAATCTCACTGACAGATTACACTCAGACTAAACTCTCAGTGCATATACAACTGGGGGAAAGTCTCACTGCCCTGAGGACATCCCACTGGTGCTCCCTAGCTTCAGGCCTTTCCCTCCATGCCTGTCCACTCTCAGCCCCTTCCCTTGCCAGCCAGACTGTGGCTCAGCACTTGGTGTCACTGGCCCCAGCCTCCCCATGCCATGCACTGAGGCTTTCCACAGTGACCTTCTGCTCCCATTCTCCCTGTGCACAAAGAAGCAGCTCCTGCTGCTGGCAGCCAGACAGACACAGCCTGCACTTCCCCAAAATCCACTCAGACAGGACCCTGATGGATGGAAGGAGGGAAGAAAGTGTGTGTGGTGAAACTCAGACACCTTAGCAAGGAGTAACCATGCCAACCCCTGGTACTGTGGTGGGAGAAGCTGTGACAGAATGATAACTGGAGTGTCTTCAGGGGCCAGACCTCAGCAGGGGATGCAGAGCTCCAGTGAGGGTGCAATATGATTGTGCATCATCTTCAGCCTGCAGTGTTAGTTGATCTGTCATGCCACCTCTTCAACACCATGCAGGGAGAGGAGGTACCTGCTCTTCAGCTACCCCCTCTCTGCAAATAAGAATTCCAGGACATTGCTCTTACCTTCCCCATTCTTTAGTGATACATCCCACTCCCTCAGGCTAGCACCCTTAACATTGCATCCCTACTCTCCCCGTTCTTTCCTCTTGAATACCTCCTTGTCCCACTGTAGAGCCTGCTTTGATCCCTGCTCTTGGTTTTCTTTTGCAAAGTGGATCCCAGCACTATGTTGGATGTGAGGGAAAGACACCACAGCTGGGAACTGAGCCTTCCACACTTTGACCAGATTGCTGAACATTCTCATACAATACTACATGTCACAGGTGAGCAGTTTCTGCAGGTGTCAACAGAGGACCAAAGCAGTAATCTGTAAACTGCCTTCAGTCCAGTTGTCAGCTGGTGAGTTACCTGCTGTAAAAAAGTTTTTAAAGGCACTGCCTTCCAAGTGGCCATGAAGGCTTTCTCCCATTATATGGAAACCAGATTGTTGCTGAACTTACTTGATCCATTCCTAGGGAGTAATAAAATATACATTTTCTCAGTAAAAACTCCATCTGGTCTCTGAGATATATTGGTGTGGCAAGCATTCACCTTCCATTGCTGTCACTTGCAGTCCCCATCCAGCCACTTATCAGTTCATCTGTCACAAGAAGTGGAAAGATTTCCCTTGCATAGACAAAAAGTCACCTCCCTGAGGTATCTAGCAACTGGTCCTGCCTCTATTCTGGCAACTGGAGCAGCACATTTTAAGGATTTAACAGACTGCCCCTTCTGCTCAGACATTCAGAACTGTCTCTGTACAAGGAAACTGTGTAATGGGGAGGAAAAGCATTGGGAATTAAAAATTAATCACTTCTGCTTTTTCCTGTAAGAGCTCTTTTGTAATGCTTTAGAACAGACAGGAGTTAGCTGGTTAGGAAAATCAGCAAACTGAATGCCTTCTTTTGAGATAAAATGTGATTCATTTGCAGCTGTGCAGCACAGTCTTAATCCACTCTGTGTTTATCAGGTTCAAAAGCACTTTTATCAAATTCACCAAAGAAAAAGAAGTGCCACAGGTTTGAGCTTAACTATCTTACTGATACCTATAGGTCAAGGCTGAGACCTCAGGTTTTTCCTTTAATAGAGGGGGACCCGCTTCCCTCCCTCTTGGTCTGAGTTTATTGAAGCTTCTGATCTGTTGCAGTTCATTGTGATTACAAAAGTGATTCAGTTACCTTTCAAAAGCATCACATTATTTCAAGACAAAAGTATTACTGAGTAGTACCAAAACCTGTTTGTCAGGTTTAACTGATGCTTGGGATTATTAGTTTTTATGTCAAGTGTGTTTCTGCATTTTTCCTGCTCAGACATGCCTTGTCACTGTGCCTTTCTCCCTGTTTTTGCCCTGTTAAGCCAAAATCCATTAGCATGCTGCTCGAGGGCATTAAGCTTCCCAGTCTTGTTCACCTGTTGTAAGATTAATCTTAACTACTGTTTTAGAATCAAAAATATGCAAAGAACACCTATTGATCCATTAACCTATGAATATTTAATGTGTGTGGGGTCTGGAGATGAAATTTTTGCTTTTTCTGGGTTTTCAAAGTCTCATGTCTTTTACAAAAGTGACACTTAGACCATTCAGTGTGAGTAAAAAGGCTCTGAATTGGAAGTCAGAGTGACAGACAACAAAGTTGACCTAATTGTGGAGGTGTGTGAGGACTGTGTCAGAGCAGCGGGGAAAAATGGAAATAAAGGAGGTCAAAGAGTTTCTGAAGATGCTTCTGACTGAGTATTTTTGCCAGGTCATAAGCTGTAACGGGAAATAAGGAGTGTAATTCAGCTCCAGATTGTAGACATCTAAATTTAGATATTAAATGTAGGTGACTGCCTGTGAGCCACATATCTCAAGTTCCATTTCAAGCAATGGAGATCAAGTCCTTGGAGTTATTGGGGCCTGGAGAGCTACTGAGCGCATTCTAAATTAGACACCTACCAGGCCAGTCAGTCAAAGACCCACTCATGCTGCTGCTAAGATACGTCTTAAACTTTCATAAATCTATTTGGTACATCCCCAGATGCCCAGGGTTCCCCAAAGCCAGAAGAATCACACACATCTCAACTCTATTGGCAGGGGGAAACTATGGTTCTGTTTGCCCAGCCAGAAACACACCAGATGGTTGGAACAACTGAGTGTAATGCATCCTTTGGTGCAAACCTCCTTGAGTTTCCCAAAACCTGCTCATATACTTGCACCTTTCACATGGTAGACACATGAGGGATGTAAACATGGCATCAGCTGCTTCAGGCCAGCCAAAAAGCCTCATCTGTTCACAATCTCTCTGCCAGCCCTTCTTGCCAGCATGGGCATAGTCTCATCTGTGGGGCTATGGACAGAAGCTGTAGAACTCAGGGCTCTTTGTTAAAAGTGATTGGAAATCTCTCCAGAAAACCCTATCAATTGCTAAGACATGGCAGGACAACATTGGCACTGCATACATATGGACTATATATGAAATGTATAGGGAAGGCTAAAATAAATTCCTTTATCTCCAGCACTAGTATCTATAGCTCACTTGTTTACAAGAGAAAGGGCATGTTCATCATGTATTTCTCTTTTAGCTTACCTTCTACTCAACTTAAAAGGCAGAAAAAAAAAAAAAAACAAAAACAGAAAAAGCCCAAACATACCCACAATGACATTATCAGAGCTTATTTTTATCTCTTTGTTAGTAGAGTTCATCTACAAGGTTACAAATCTTTTTGGTATATTGCACAAGGATTACAAGAAGTCAGCTACTAATGGATTTTCACAGTAGAACATGAATATAGAACATTTCTGGAAATACAGTGTGTTCATACTGTTCAACATAAAATGTGTGAACACACGAATACTTAACAAAGTATATTAAGAATAGATACCAATTGACTTGCACTTCATGAGAAGGTTCTTGGTCCCTCACTGCTCACTGCACATTCCCTTCACAAGGTGTTTGTGCTACACATCTGCCTTGAAAACATCAAAAGCTTTGTCTCTGCCACTGTTTTCACATGGTATTGCCCTTTGTTGCTGCTGTTAGGCTTCTGTTTGCAACTAAAGGCTGTTACTTCCATCTGCTGTGGGCAAAAATGTGCCTCTGAAAGACTCTCACTGTCCCTTGGCAGCGTGCCACAGAAATGTTTTTCCACAAAAACAGTAACTGTCAGTGCTGGATTTCAGGGACTGTGGGATCATCTTGAATACTTTACAGTGTACCTTTAGATTAATTATTATTAGGTTTCTGCAGAATTTTCTGGGCCTGGACTTCTGAGCCTCTTACATTCTCCAGATGAGCAAAGTGACTGATGTACAGCTCACTGTTCATGCAAACACAGAGCAGCCTGGCAAACTGAAGTGCTATGAATCGGCTTCTTTTTCTTACTTTTAAACAAGAGATCTTGAAACAGAAGTGTTTCATCTTTTGTAACCCATATATATCATTGTACTACCCAACAAAATATTTCTTCTCTCCTATACCCTTTGTAATCACTGTTGACAGCACAATTCTTCTGATTGTCCATCAGATTTATAACCTGAGACAACACTTGAGTGGGTTCAAACAAGCAGACAGGAAAATGCAAAGAATCAAGAAGTCATTAATGGTCAGCACGTGGAGGACAGTACTTCCAACACACCTGCAGTGTAAGAGTTTCAAGACTTTTGCTGGAAAGCTTTCAAAAGCACAACACATTCACTTCATAAGTGCTTGTGGAATCCTGCACTCATATGTGATGGCTGAAGGAAGAAGTGCCAAAGGGATGCATTAAGAAAGGCAACACATGACCAGTTATTTTCTGGAATCAGCATCTTTATAGAGAATGAGGGATAACAACACAGTGCAAACATGCTAAAGAAGCCCTTGAAAATTAAGACAAGGATATATTTGATGAGCAAGAGAGAAGAGCAGGTAAAAAATGTGTGAAATTCAAAGACAAACTGATGGAAAAGACCTGAAAGAAACAAATGGAAGGCAGGAGCTGTTACACAATGCAATATGGTTTAGCTTAGCAAGTCCCTAAGCTGCTGGCTACAGAAGAAAGAAAGGAACCCTCTCTATTTCTAGGTTTTTGGTCATGCTATGAACATCTCTGTCTCTCCACTGGTGGTTTCAAGGAGTGCAAGGTAAGGCAAATGCAAAGGAGAAATGTTGCAAGTTAGGAAGGGTTAGGAACTTGCACTCTCAAATATTTTGGAAACTTTGCACTGAAAAGTAATGGTCTCTACATTGTTTTATCTAAATATATTTCTCTAAATTTCTCTAAATTTTCTCACCTAATGACCAACAGTATAGTATGTGTTCAGATGCTATGCTTTTGTAACCAGGAAAAATGGGAGAGTAAGGAATGTATACAGGATGTGAGACAGCACCAAAAACTTACCTGTATTACAGTCACAAATGTCTTAGTCTTATTTAGCTTGCTAGAGAAAAACTGTGTCATCTGACTAAGACACTGGTATCCAAATAAACCTAATTCATGCATAGTCCACATTAGATTATTTACATGATACAGAAATGTCTCTTAAATTTTCTGAGTTTTTCCTCCAATCCCTCAGCACATTTTATGCTACAACAAGTTACCCCCAGAGCTTCTCTGCTGTCAGAGCCACTCACCATCTCTCAGCCCTTTTTTCCCCCTTAATATAAAATGAAAGAAGTTTTGAACCAAAAATTTAAATGGGGAAATTCTTTTCACCTAACTCTCATTTAAAAGTTAGCCTAATAATTTAAAAGTCAATCTACTGATTCAGTTCAGGGTGAATAAGTTTAGAGAGTGGTTAATTTAATTTCTTAAAAATAAGTGTGTACTTACATTTGCAAAGATATTGTAAGTTCTTTAAGGTAGGACTTCAGATTTTTTCTTGACCTTGATATCAAAACCATGGTTCAGGTGCACGAGAAGGAAAATCCTATATTAATAGTCACTGATTGTCTACATCAGGGGACCTGTCAGGGGACATCACTACTCACTACTTTCTCAGGTATCTAAGTCTTCCTTGTGTGGAAAAGAGCTCCAGGGAGGAAAATGAGCACTAACATCTGGCTTTTCCACCCAAGTCAGGGTGGAGTCAGAGTGGATATCTGAACCCTGATATTGTTTGATCTATGACATATTATAAAAAATAAAGTTTCTCTCTATTTGTTATGTAAGACTGGTATCATTTTTTGACACAGTCTGTGAATCTGTAATTTCTTTACAAAACATGTCACAAAACTCAGAATGGGGAAGATATTAATAGACTGTTTTCAAAGGTCTTTAGCAGCCATTTCTGTCTCTTTCCTGTATTTTTATACTAATCTTTTGAAATTTTATGATGTTGTTTTCATATATTTCCTGCATTTATTGCTGGAGAATATTTATGTATTGTTATTGAGCTGTTTATGTGTCCATGGCTGCTCCTCTCATGATTCTTCTCATTTTTATAATGTTCATTAATACCTTTGTTTGAGAAAAAGAAAGAAGCATGCACAAAAATTTGTAGACATAGCAAGCTTCAGAAAAGCTGTTTGTGTTTCTGAGCTCTCAGATTTAATTCTGTCTGTCCCTTTAATGTCAACTGAAGACTTAATACTGATGAGAAGACAGCTGGCTGCTCAGACATGGGTGTACAACATCTGTTGGCTGCTGTATGAGCATGAGACTTGGAACAGCTTCCACTCACTGTGCACCTGACTTTTTTGAAAATGATCCAGTTTTTGTGTTTGTGAACTGATTTGATGCCTTTATTCATCGTAGAGCATCTCCTCATCCCTTCTTTATCCATCTTTGAATGCGTGCCACACCATCTGAAAATAAAAGACTGAATTGAAAGGATGACACTTGTTTTTTTAGCTTTTGCACAGTTCTTCCAATATTTCCTTTATTTAAAACAAAAATAAATGGGTTTTGGAGTGCCTGCAAGTCTGTGTGATTCTTTGTCTCCCTTGCCACAGGTGGCAGAAGTAAGAAAATGAAACACCGAAATGCTCACAAGCTTAGAGCAATGGGCAAGCAGATGCTAAAGAATCCACACAGGGATGAAGAGCCTCTGGTTCTGCAGCACCTGAACTGTGAGGTCTGATTTCTTTAATGAAAAAACAGGTAAAGCTTGTGACTAGGAAGAGTGCCTGAGAGAGTCATTGAAACAGCAGTGTTGGAATCCATTGCAATAAAGAAAGTAAAGAGCTTCTGGGTCCCTGAATGTAGCTGGGTAAGCCTCCAGAAGGAGAATCTTTCTGGGGCTGTAGCCTATACTCAGAATGTTTCCCATGCTGCTGGCAGCTTTCAGCAGAGTATGACAAGGTGAGTTGTAAATATTGAATATGTACATATGCAGATGTTGGCTTTCTAATTCTGAAAATGCTTTCTTTCCAACACATAACACATACATGTCTTTCCATGCAAGTGTGAATGTGTCCATCCAGTTTGCTAAAATCATCCTGTACTTTAAAGGAGTAGATGGGGAGATGGGAAGTTTATTTACCATCAACACAAAAGTAATAGGTGATGCATTTCATTTCCTCTGTCCTCTTCACTTGAGACATTTTCTCAGGGCAGGACCTGCACAGACATACATACCTGTATAATCTCCATACACACCTGTATAATCTCAAGTGCAAACTGATTTCCAGGGTGGGGTGGAGAGGTGTTGATGTACTCAGTCTTAAGCACAGGGCTTGCAGACCCAAAGTTGGGAACATAAGTTCTCCTAGGACATGCATTCCCAGGCAGCTGGGTGTCTATATCACCAACAGCAGGACCTCATTCAAAATTCCTGTAGCTGTGTTTTCTGCCACATCACTTGAGTATGTTGGTTATTGTTACGGGCTACAGATGGTGCTTTGTGAATGCCTCCACGCATGTTCTGCATTGAAGTTATCTCCCTGGAGTGAGGGTGATGGGAGCTTACTGGGGTAGGTACTAGGTGTTATCAGAGTCCAGCACAGCCAGAGCTTTGGGTCTTGCCCAGAACCTGTAGGTACCATTGCTATAGAAATAATGCTTTTTGCCTACTTTGTCAAGATATGAGAGGATTTAGGCTGTAAGCATTTCAACAGGTGCCTGCTCCTTCCCTTGGACAGGGAGAAAAAAATTTCTTCTTTTGACTGGTCTACTGCAGTCCATAGGTCGGGATAGCAAACTCACTTCACATACTTTTCAGCTACAATAAACTCTGAACTGGAACACCTAAAGTATGTGCTTGATTACATTGGTATTCTTCTGTGTGTGTGTGGATGGATTTGAAATTTGTTTTTGTGCCTGCAGTGACTTTTTCAGGTCCCTTCTACAAAAAATGGGAGGAAATACAGGCACACCAATTTCCATTTTTTGACTGTAGACAGAATCAGATTTGAGCTTATGCCACTGGTTGTGACAAGGCTGGAGTGTATTTGCATGTGAACATATCCAAATCCTCTTGACATGCATTCTCTATGGAGTTTGAAAAGTAAGGGTGGAACCCATTTGCTTTAATTTAAGTGTTTGAAGGTAAAGTACTTAGCCTTAGATTACATTATAGACTCTTTTTATAAGCAATGAACAGGGAAATGTGCCATCAAAATTGATATGTGTCATCCTAAAATGAACGCCTGTGAAAAATTAGGCAAGTATGAGAGGCAATTTCTCTATTTCCTTCCATTATACTTAAAGAGAGCCTGGGGTACTAGCTCTGACTGCTGTGGATGACTGGATTGGTGGCAATATTTCAATGTTTATGGAACCTGGCCATCCCTCTTCACAGGTGACAGAAGTTGAACACAGCTATGTCGGCTCTATCACAACTATGATAAGAATAAGATACAGAAGGACCTGGGATGACAGATATTTACAATGACTATCTGGACTGGATGGCTCTCCTCCAGAAGCGATGAAGAGTGGAACAGCTGACTTGCTAATAAATATCTGCAAGTGTTCATCTCACATTTATTATTCCACACTGAGATGAAACCCTAACCCTGACTCTAACTCTAGCCCTGGGAGCACTGGTTAAGTTATAGATATTTTATTTTTCCATTGTCCTGAGGAACAGAAATATTGCTAACACTGAACTCATGCTAGAGAAATTCCAGAGATGTAGCAACAAAGTACCAACCAGAATAGTAATTAACAAACTCACTGAGAATGACAAAATACTAAGGGGCTTACAATTTAAGAGCAAATTACCAACTTTCATGAAGATAAATTCTAACTTTGTGTCCTTTGTTGTTTTTTTGTAGCAAATTAATAAAGAGAGAAAGAAAAGGAGGCAAATAATTTACTGGCTGGACTTTCACACAACAGGCAGTTAGAGAAACTTGAAAACCACAGAGTTGCAGGAGCTGTTCTATAATTAATCAAAACTTGCAAGAGAAAGGAAGAAAAGGATAATAAAATCAGTTTGAAATGAGGTTAAATTTGAATTGTTCAAGTGACCACTACCCATGAAATTTGCTTGTGTACTATCATCAGAGTTAAAAACAGAATTTGCCAATTATTATAAAAAGTGTGTATAACTAATGAGCAAACTGTTATAGATCTAAAAAATTATTTAGAGTTTACCACTTACTTTCATCAAACTTGATTTCTCTCAGCTATGCTGCAAAACCTTCCTATAATATTACTTTATTCAAGTATCTCATGGAGTGAAGAAGGATTCCATTTCTTCATGCAAATCCCTGGAATATATCCATTTGCTAGGTTTCAGGTTCTGCATTTTTTGGTGTCCGTGGAGTAGGATGGGAGTGCAGCTGGTCACAGTTGCTCATGCTTTATACCTCTCAACATATTAGAGCCTGGCAAAAAACCGTGAGCATGCCGTCACGAGTATGTTGTCTTGAACATTTGGCCAGAGACAAAATAGAAACCCTAATGCCCCAACAGTTGCTCTGACCAGGTGTCCTTGGAGGTTGGCTGGGGACACAGACGCTTCTTTTTACACTTTCTAGGAAGCATCCGGATGCAATTGAGTGAGCTACGAAAAATAATCTGTTCTTCATTCCTTGGAAAGCTGAGGTAGTGTGGAAGAAATGCTTCAGGTTTTCCAGAACACATTCCTAAAATGGTTTGGAGAAGAAGAAGCGTGTTTGACCAGGGAAACAGGGGCAATGCCGTATCACATTTTTGGAGGAATGGGGTGTGTGGAGGAACTCCTGTCCTGTGGAAATTATCCAAGGTTGGTTTTTTGATGCCTTCTGTGGTTTGTGGCACCACAAAGGTGTCACACAATGGGAGCCACAGGGTCTGTTACTGGTAATGTTACCACAACCTGCAGAGCCAGTTTCATTTTCCTGCCCTTTGCTTCCCGGCTGGCTACTGGTAGAGAGTGGAGAAGGTCTCAGTGGGGACAAGCTTCTGGTAGAAGCATTTCTTTGCTTATAACGATGAGAGAAATGGGTGTAACTCAATCTGATACTTTCTTAATCTCCTTTGAGTCCTGCTGAAGACCAGGTCTTGATCTTACCTGGTTTTTTTGCATGCTCCTGTCCTTCAGCCCTCAGAAACACGGAGGCTTTCTGGACAAGAATTGTTTCTGTAGCAGAGGGAGCAGTGGCTAACCAAGCAATCTGCTCCAGAACCACAGTCAGTATCACTGACACATCCATTAAAGCCTGCAAAGTGCATGCAAGTAAAATTTGTGAAATATCATGGTCATTAGTCTGTATCCAGAGTCTCTTAGATTGTCAAATAAACTGTTAAAGAGTAGAGCTTTGTTATTCTCTTTATTGTAGGAATGAACCAGGGAATGGAATAGTGAAGAAATATCAATAAAGTCACTCCTAAAGTTTTGGCCATGATGGCATATTGCCAACGAGCTATTGAAGACTTTGCAACATCCCTTTTTTTCTTTTTTTTTCCCATACCTTCAGGTTAAAATGCCAACCAAATGAATCAAAATTAGGAGTGCTCAGCAGAGCAAGAAAGACTGCAGAGTGCTGCTACTGCGAAAATTAATAGAGACATTCTGGAACCCTAGCTCTGTCACATGAACGAATCTGTAACCTCCACTATCAAAAGTTCATTATATATGTAGCTTTGGGGGATTTAACAAACTGTTTCAGGATTGGAGATTCTAAGGAAAATGAAAAATAAATTAAATATGTTTGTTACAGTATCATTAGTTCATTTTGCCTTCAGAAACTGGCACATTCGATTTGGCTGAACGGACATGGAAAAAATTATTTTGATCAGTATGAAATACAATGCATTTTACCCTGCTCCTCTTACTCTTTCCATGGCTCAGGTTGCACAGGGTTTGATTAATGTACATGCTTTACACAGGGTAATTTTTACTTTTATATCTCCTCTCATAGCTATATAGAAAGGCAGTACCTACCCTGGATGAGAACTCCCTTGTGTTAGAGAAAACACACACATATGCATTTTTTCTTTCCCTGAATTTTTGTTCTGTGGTTTTAAATGAAATAACTTTGAAGCTCATAATTTTTGCTCTTTAATGAACATAGTACTGGTCTAGCAAGAGAGTAAACATGGAAATGAATAATCAGCCAGAGTCTCTTGCAGAATACCACCCTGGCAGCTACAGGCTTGGCCTTATGGGATGCACTTTAACATAGTCTCCACAACTAGTAATTGAAGGCAACAAATATCTTATTGGCCCTACCAAGACCATTTGATGTATTAATCTTGTTTTAGGTATCCAAGTAAAACCTGTTATTCCCAATGTTCTATATTTTTATGACTGGAGTGTATGCATTTAATTGGTAAATAAAATTGAAACCAATGGAATATTTCTGTGGTAATATTTATACCACTGATAAAATACAGCCTGCCCCCAGTCTGAGAAAGTTCAATCATCCCTTTTCAATATGGACAATGGCAGATTTTCTTTCTTTTTTTCTTTTTTTCTTTTTTACAAAAAAAGCTTATGCAAAATTTAATTTCTTTAGTGTTGCTTTTGTTCTCACATCGATATAAGCCTACAGGCTTTAAAGTGCTCCATATAAAAATTATTTAACTTCAGAAGACCTGTCTAATAATTTCCTTTGGAGTACAAGAGCTGTTGCATTGGAACTATTTAGGTTCTATCAACATTTACAATACTGCAGGTGTTGTTAGACACTGGCTCCTTCAAAGTACAGCAACTTTTCAGCTTTTCATTTCGCTGCTTTATTTCTAATGGATTGCAACGCTACACTGTGCCTGACTAAGAATCTGCTTTCTCTGTCATCTTCTGGTTTTGACTGTGGTCTGCATTTCAAGGCAGCAGAAGTAAAAGCAGCTTTTCTTTTTAACCATCCTACTGACATAAGAGCATCACTGATAAATTGAAAACAAGGTGGTTCACCTCTTGCAAAAGTGTTTCTGAGTGGCTGTGTCAGTGCCGCTTCTGTGCCCAGGGCTGGCAGAAGCTGCTCCACAGAGCTCTGTAGCAGCCGTGGAGAGCTTTTTACTCACTGTGAGCCACCACTGAAGAAATCCTTGTTTTGTTTTTGACCCACAGCAGCTCTTTCTTTAATGCAACCTTTGCTATTCAAGGTGTCTACCCAGTCTGGGGTTAAGACAGTAGGATATTTAGACCACAACTAAATCAGAGTGGTTTGTATACTTTCTTACCGTATGAGTGGCTGTATTTTTTCATGCTACCAGACTGCTTAATCCAGTCAGAAGGTAGTTCCTGAGATATATGAGGAAACAATGAATAGACATTCTGTTACTATAGATAAACCAACATACTGTAGAAATAGAAATCATGATTTGGGAAGCAGGAGATATAGAGGTGAAAAATGTTGTTTGATGGCTGACAAAGTAACTGGAAGTTGACTTGACAACCTTCACTCCTGCCAGCCTAATCCAGTGCACTCACTCATTCCCACAGGCTGTGCACTGAATATAGGGGTAAATTTTTCTCAAAGCCATAGAAACACCACTGTTTCCACTCCTGCAAGGTGAAGGCCTCTGTGATTCTTGTGGCCAAGGCAGTATCCACCCACCAGGACACTGCTCTGGAGCCTACAGGATTTTCATTCTGCTCTGGCCACTGTGCACAGCTCAGGCACCAGAAAAGGGCTTCAGCACACCTTGGAGATGGCCAGCAGAGAACTTCGTCCACACAAAGGGGCTCTTTGTTGACTTTAGGTGTGCAGAGCCGTGCTCTGCAGCAACCATGCTGCCCTCCTGCAGTTTACCAGTGCCAGGGGAAAAGGGCAGGCTGGAGAAGAAGGACTGACAGAGGTCTGTGTCTGTTTTCCAGACAGTCCCAGGATGGGCAACTCTACCAGCCTGCACACAGAACCACTGCACCAAGACCATCACCTGCTGTTGCTGAGAAACAGCAGAGTTTATACACATGTGTAAGCTCAGGAGGAAAAAATACAAAAAGCAGCCCCCACAGCATAGTCAGATGGTAACACACAGCCTGAAAATTACCTAGCAGGAAACAGTGGGACAGGTTTTGTTTGAAACAGGCTTCAGCAAGGTATATGCATGCATAGGAGGAAGCAGAGGGATTTGCTGAGCCAGCATGACTATGAAAGTAGAAGCAGGAAATATGACATGCACTTTAAAGGAGGTCATTTGTTTCCATGTCATTCAGGAATTCTGTCAGTCTCTGTGCTCATCAGAAACAGATAGCAAAGAAGTTTTTCCAGAAAGTGAGTATGATCTTAACAGCATCTGATTGCACATGTGAATATTTTCTGAATACAATGACATTTCTATTGCTTCTTTATATAAAGCATCATTGGAAAGAGTACTCCATGGCAGAGTATTTACTGTAAAACCAGAAGAGAAAAAAGTGACTGAAGGAGGAAACCCCTCTTATTTCAGCACTTTAAACATGGAGCTGGCTGTTTGCATCCAGCTTGAAAGCTAAGAGATCTTGCTCTCAGCACTCTTCCTGTGGCATCCATTTCCAGAGCGTGAAGAGGGGTCTCACAGTGGTTGGTGAATCCCCAGGCAGGCGGCAGCCTCTGGGCTGTCATGACAACCACAAGGCTATGGCCATGGGCTCTGGACGTTTGCACACACTGCATGGCTGTTAGGTTTGTGACTAATTCCTTACCATCAGCTGACTCTTGCCCTCTGCCAATGCTTCTTCTGGTTCAGAAAACAGGAGAAATCATTTCTACCAGGCAGCTAATTTGTATTGTTGACTTAATAGTACTTTTCTGACTAGTGGAACCAGATTATTCTGCAAAAGGCATTAACTGACCATTTTACCAATGGCCTAAAAATAGTATACCATCTTTTGTCTCTTTAATTTCAGTGGTGGCCCCTAAACAATTTCTTTTCTGGGCTCAGGACATTCTTGATTACTCCAGTGGTGACAGAAAACATGAACAGCAATATCTCAAGAATGCCAGCATCTCAGTGCAGTGTGACTGCAATACACGTTATTTTTTGACTAAGGCTGTGGCTGTTCAGGGGAAGAGACTCTCCATCTCCACCATAGCACCTTCACAAAGCTTATCAGCAAAGCTTTTCCAGAGGGTGGACAACCTAGGTAATCTCTGCTGTTTGAATCATTCATCTTTGTCAAGTATTTCTTGTTGTGATAAGCTTTCAGCTTAATTTGTGGGTAGAATCATTCATATTCAGAGCGGTGGTAGCAGAACTGTATCCAAACAGGATAAATGCTGGTCCTTGCTTGAAACCATGCAGTTTCAAGATGCTGCTGTTTGCTTAATTAGAGAGAGAGGAAAGAAGAGTTCTGTAGACCTCCACTGGCAAACCAGGGGTGTGAGCAGCCCCTGCTCACCCAGTCCACATCTCAGCATCACTGAGACCAGCACTGAACTACACCAGGGCCCCACCAGCCGGAGGCACCGCTCCCCTCGCGTGAACCCTTCTGAGCAGCTGCAGCAGAGGCAGCACTGGACACAGACTCTGGGCAGCTCTAGGTCTCCCTCTCCTGGAGCAAGGCTGTTGAAAAGGCAACTGCTGAGGCTGCTCGTCATTTGCCAGCTTCTTTAGAGCTGTAAGATTGTGAATCCATCACTAAATAAAATCTTTCTTATTACACTCACGTGACTGTTATGTATTTGAGCTTTCAGGTTAAGCAGTTAGAAAGCAAAGAGTAGTGAAGAAATACTTAGAGACAGCAAATCTCCTGGGCCTTCAGAGCTAAGGGACTTCCCCTGACTCTTTGCAGTAATTCATTTATTAGCTGCTGGGAAACAGCAATAATAATAATAATAACAACTAAGTGTCAGTATTTATCAGAATTTGTCTCTTCCCCACGAAGTGTTGCTGGCACTTCTGCAAAGCCACACAGAGGCTCTGCAGGTCCATGAGGAGCTGGCAGCCTCCATGCAGTGATGGGAGCTCTGCCAAACGTACTGCTACCTGTAGCATTGCAACAGACTACTTAAATGTAATGGGGTGGCAACTGAAAACACTATAAGCAAGTTTTACATTAGATATGGTTTCTTTGACCACTTAATTTCCATGGGAAGTGTATGCTTTGACCTCTGAGCCTATAGTAATGTGCCCCTTCCTCCTTGAGTCATGGCACTCACATTTCCCTCAGCTGCATGACTGTAGCTAGCAGTCACCTGGTTTTCACAAAGACTTGACTCTGGCCATCAGCAGCTGGGGTGGTTTGCTCATTGCTCTTCATTCCCATTCCTCCTAGTTCAAGGGCTTGAGCACACAGACTCTCAGGCACAGCAGAAAGCTCTCGCAGGACAGCAAGACGAATGTGCTCCATCCCTCAACAAGATTACAGGAGTAGCCTGAATTGCCCAGGAGCCGTTTCATGTTTGGGACCTGGTATCGTGTTGAGAAATGATGCTGTGAGGAGCAGGGTGAGAGAAGCGTGGGCAGTCGGGCTGCCCCCCGCCGTACCTCTGCCAATTTTTTGGGTTAGAAGGTTGGAAAGAGCGGAACCCCAGGACAGCTGAGGGGCCACCCGAGCCGAGGGCCGTGGCTGGCCGCTGTAAGGCCCGGGGCAGTGCGGGGCATTGGCCGGTGGCTCCCGGCGCTGCCACCTGCGGGCCTCGGAGCCCCGCGACGGCCCGGATGGAAACCTCAGCATCTCCCCGATCTTCCTGCTGCCCCTGCTTTGTGCACTTCACAAATTATCCTACAGTCTTTCCAGTTTCCCAGACTTTTCCGGGACCTCGCATATCCCCAGCATTCGCATGACATCCAGTATATTTTATCTGATGTTGTAAGGTTAACATTAGTATCACATAATAGAGGAGACTTAGGAAAAAAATACAGCTGAGAGAAATGGCAATCACTTCTGTTTCTTTGCAAGAGCTTGTTTCAGAAGTAATTTCTCCAGTTTTTGGCTGTGCCAATAGTGTTGGGGCATATCTACTGTATACATGCCTGCAGTCTTGATTTTCCTACTTGTCCAGACAAAGGCACGAGCCTGAGACTGAACCCGCTCCCTCCTGTCTGAACATCAAGTTTTCTTTTACATAGGAAAAAACGAACAGCGAAAGGACAGGAATGCTTCTTCATCTACAAATCAGGACACAAGTTTTTAAGCATCCAGACTCGACAACAGAGGGGCGCTCATACCCCATAATGCAGTCACATTCTGAACATCCTATTGTAATCGGAGTAGTTCATGTTTCCAGGCACAACAACACAAATCTGCAAAATTCCCACCTACTGTAGTATGAGACTAAGCACAGAGTTAAATTATTGTTCTTCAAGGATATCTTCCAAAAGCATATATAGCTTCTAAAGGATATCCCCCTGCTTCAAGTTCTTTCATTTACCCATGCCCAGAACAGACATAGCAGAAATTCAGAGAATGTTGGCTGGATTTAACTGAAGGGGTAATGCAATAGTAGATGAACTTTATTGTTAATAAATGAGAAATCATTCACCCTTGGGACATCTAGACCTGACAGGGTCTCCTACAGGGAGCCTTCAAAAACACCTCTTTTTGTTGACTGTATAGTGCATGCCCAAACCATTCAGTCTGGGAACTGAGGGAGAAGTGGGGCTCACAGGCTGAAATCAATAGGCTGCTTTTAGGACAAGATACAGCATGAATCCATAGCTCAGTTCAGATCATAGAATAATAGCATTATTTAGGATGGAAAAGAAAGATCATTGAGTTCAACTGTTAACACTGCCAAGTCCATCACCAAACCACGTATTTTAAATACTTCCAGGGATGGTGACTCAACCACTTCCCTGGGCAGACTGTTCCAGTGCCTGACAACACTTTCAGTGAAGAAATTTTTCTTAGTATCCAATCTAAACTTCCCCTGGCACAACTTGAGATAATTTTCCCTCATCCTGTCACTTATTTGGGAGAATAACTTCCACCTCACTACAACCTAGTTTCAGGTATTTGTAGAGTGATAACATCTCCCCTGAGCCTCCTTTTCTCCAGGCTGAACAACCCCAGCTCCCTCAGCTGTTCCTCATGTGACGTACTCACTAGATCCTTCACCAGCTTCATTGCCTTCTCTGGACACACTCCAGCACCTCAATGCTTCAATGTTTTCTGCAAAAAGTGGACTGTAGAGAAGGCTAGAGTACAGTTCTGCTAATACAGATAAACTGTGTCAAAACTAGAGGCTGCAAATAACTACCCCCTGAGTGATCCTGGTGAACAGTTACTTTTACTTCTGCAGTTGTTATCATGTTATGGTAATGCAATTAATACGCACAAACAGTAGGTGCTGATCTATTGCTCTCACAAGAGGCTAATTTTTTTCCTGCCATCAGCAACGGAGTTTGTCAAGGTCATGAATCATCTCATTCTTCAGCAAAGACTGGTTTCAGAATGTGACCAAACCAGCCTCCATCTGCTGGTTAATAGTTAACAGTTTATTTCAAGTGCCAGATAAATTCTGGGCCAGGTCTCCTGAAAACGTATGAGGGCTCAGAGTTAATGTTTATCTTAGCAGGGTAAAATATGAACCATTTATTTCTGTAGCCCCTTGGGATTTGATTTCATTTCCTGCATGAAACAATTGGGGCACAAGTAGCCACCTATCTTGCCAGGGAGACAATAAAAGCTGATCAGAAAAATCTCTCAGAAAGAGAAGACCAGGCAGAAGGAAGCTACAAGGACCAGAATCATAATCTACCATTGCTAATCAGGTAGTTTAAGACCAAACATTTACCCTCACCTAAGTTTTGATCAAGTTATGCAGATTTTGCAAACAGTTTTCCATTCTAAAATCTCTAACTACTATTTTTATATTTTTTTTTCTCAAATCCAGTATAGATTATACTACTTCTGACATCATTACTTAATTTTTTTCCTTTCAGCTACCTGGATCATGTCAATATAAGTTTTATGATCCTCCCAGCTGGTAATCAAGATGCAAGAGAGCACATACAGCTTGAAAAATAAAACCTTGAACAGTTGTTGGCCTTTATGTGAGTCATGTGGGTCTAGTACCTTTATACTAGAGGATGTGGAAGGCCAGAATCTGGGAGACCTTTGCAGCCCCTTTCTACAGTCACCTCCTACCCTGATTGCACCTCAAATTCTTGGTGTCCCACAGAAGGGACAAATGAGCCATCATTTTTATCTTCTGAAATGACACAACTATTAGGTTAATGTTTTAAGACAAGCTGTCTCAAGTTTCAGTTTATGATTAAATGTGACTTCAGCAGTTTGTGGGCTGTGTCATAAAACCATTCCATTCACAGGGGTGAGGAGGGTTCAAGCATACAGGAGCTCTTTCCAGGCAAATGCTGCTCAGAGTTAGCAGCTTCGGGACTTTCTGATTTTCATTAGTCTAATTTTTCTTTTTTTTTTTTTTTAACTTCTGACTTCCACAAGGCAAGTTCTGCCATGTAATCATGCACTGAGAAGAAACAATTACTTCCTTCCATTTCAAACCTCCTGCCATAAGACTGTAATGGCTTCTCTCACTATTGGTAATTTCTTTCTGAATTACCTAAATTCTTCAATTTTTAAAAAGTCCTTCAGTTTCAAGTTCTTGCAGCTCTTGTGCCTTCATGCAAAGGTTTTTTACAGATCTTTTCTCTTTCATGATCACAAGCTATACTTGCAGTGAGTATAAGCACACTGTGAATTTGTGTGCCTTATGCATCAAAACACAAGCTGTGACCTGAAGCTCACTGAAATGGATGGATGTTTTGCTATTCACTCTGAAGAACACAGCTAACAAATGTTCATTGCAATTTCTCCATCTGTACTCCAATATTTCTTTTTTTAGTATCCATTATCAGTATGTCCAGAAGTTAGCTAATTTATAACTCTAATCCAAAACTCATAACAGAATTTAAACTCAAGTCCAGCCTTCTTCACTGAAGAATTTTAGCATTTTAGGTTTCATTTAGGTATGCTTTTAACTGTTAATAGTATTCCTAAGAGCCAAGAAAATACTTCAGCACCTATCTGAATATGCCATAGAACCAAGTCCATACTTGCCATTTCACTGAGAATGGAATTTTTTTTTCTAGTGTCACTGATGTCTTAGAACCAGACTGGGTATTCCCATTTCTTTTTATTTTACCTTCTTCCATTCTTGTTTTCCATGCATATATTCTACAATGAAGCTTTTAAAAATTATTTTGTAGCCTCTCTCTTCTCCTTTGGACAGCCCCGCTTCAGTTTCACCTTGTAATTTCAAGTACTTTTTCCACTCAGTGTCATTTGTCTATATTAAATTAATTGTCACCTCTCTGCTTTTTCTGATTTCTGAATAGAAGTGTTGCTATGTTATTTTATAGTAATCTCATCTGAACTTTAAGAATTACAAGCTTCTTTATTTGAATTAAATAGGAACAAGCTTACTGCAATAATAATATCTTATGTTAACATCTCCAATATGTTCTAAAAGTTTTCTTTACTCTGTTATTTTTACTCCTTAAACAGACCAGCTTTGACAGAAGCAGATGTTTGAAGTTAATTAGATTATATCGTATTATAGCTGGAATGAGTTTCACCCAGCACTTCTGTTTAAATTAGAGATTTAAATTAAATATAAACTAGCATTAATAATTTCTGCAATTTTCTCTATCTCACAGAAGCTGTTTTCTCAGTGTGTTAAAAGGATTCATATAATTCACACTCATTGGAAAAAAAATTAAAATCTCATAATAGAAACTTTTTCCTTGAGTATTTTCCTTATTCTTTCATCCTTTATGATTTCAGATTTTACCTCTTGATTAAGAGTTTCTTGCCCTGGGTGTGAAGGAGGGTTAGAATACCTTATAATCAAAGCTCTGGAACAGATCAGTGATGTATCAGGCCAAATACAGAACTGATTTGCTCCCATAAACAATTCAACAATGTTTTAGTGAGGTTGACTTAAGTGTAAATGAGCACAGAATGTGGTGCTACATTTCTGCAATGCTCTGAAGATGGAAACATCATGACAATACTAATTAATCCTGATAACTTAATAGCCAAGGAAAGCCAAACCACAGTTATATTTACGTCCCACTTGGCATTTCAAATGGAAAAAAAGCAAGCAAGCTAGACTTTTAAATATTTTCAGAGCTGAAGCCAGTCCAGGAGGTGCTAAATCAATTACTTCAGCAGCTTACTGTTGTAAAGGGAATACTCAGCAACAGATTTCATTTCTAGGTGACTTCCCAGGCCCCAAGAAACTCAGCAGCATCTACAGTCTGGAAAGATGTCAAAGCAGTAGCATGCAATTCCTAGCAACTCATAAGTGCCAAAAATTATACTGCTTCAGCAAACATCACTTGGATCAAATTTTTGCATAACAGAACTACATAGAGAATAACTATTATAGCAGGAGAAAAAAGTTTAAGTTTCAGCTGCAAGCACTAGACACTGTTTGTCAAAGGCAGTTTTAAAGCATTTTTGCTCTTGAATTAACAGCAGGATTTTCTGTATATAATTAGATGGGAGAATATTTTTTTGAGATGACTGAAGGTCAAATCAAATTGTACTTATTTATACCTTGGCTATGAATAGTTCCACTGATCTCAGTAAGATATCTGGAGGAGTACCCAAGGTGAGTAATGATTAAAAACTTGGTTATTAAAAAAGAAAAGGTAGAAGCAACCAGAATAGTTCCCTAAGATCAATCAGCAGCAGATTTTTGATTAGTGAAATTGAAAATTCACTCAAAAGAAGAACACAGAAATTAATTTTCAGAAACACTGAGATGTGAAGAAATGTGCATGACTCCCCAAGTCATGCACTTAATTTTAATCATAATTATATGGTTAGAGACACAGAAAGAATAGGAAATTCTGACTGCACCATCTTTACATAAATTCTCTACAGGATATTATAGTATGGCAATGTTTCAAATGTAATGAAGTTGCCCTCATGCTGTGTTTGAACCTATTTTAGTAAACCTTAGCATATTTTTAGTAGGCTTTAATGCCTAGATATGATGTTGAAACAGTGAAAGTTCAACTAACTAGCTAGCAAGTAAAATCTGAAATATTCTGGGGGTTTTGGCTCTCTATACAATTTAGAAAGCAGCTAGGAAGTCCTCTTTCATATTCTAGGAGGAAAAGATTTTCTGTTACAGAAGCAGCTGTTACTATGAAAATCATCATAGCTTCCTTTTTTCATAGTTCTAAACCTAGAAGAGGACTGGAACATTTCATGCAGTAAGTTTCTAATTTGAAGGCTACAAACTTGGCAAGAATTTCCAGTATCACTCTCCAAAAACATGCTAGTATAAATTATATTTGTATATTCTAAATTTCACTTTGATCATCCTTTCTTCTTCCAATCTCAAAGTCACATCTTCACACATGCAAGTAAATCATTACTATCTTTGTCCTTCTAATTGCATTAACATTTCCTTTCTAAATATGTTCTATTATCCACTAATAGCTGAGGCATCTCTCATCCAAGGGCCAGATGTGGCAGGATGAAACAAGAGCCCATAAAGGGGTGCAATACTTTTAGGAGAAATCATTGTGATAAATTTCATTTCACAGTGATCAGTTTATACTCTGAAGGTTGCAATGTTGTCTTTCTGTAAGGGTATAAAAAGAGGATGGCTGTTCTTTCCTGCCAAATTCAATCAATTTTTTTTACCCGTAACATGCACCAGGAGGAGAAAACCCACTTCTTTCTACAACTGCCAGTATGGGTGGGGAAGAGTTCAAGGAGGAAGGAGAAAAGAGGATTGCAATGGCTCATCCAGCCAAGAGGTGAAATAAAAGTGTAATAACAGGGCTAGAGGCAGGACAAAGTGTAACTCCTGACTGGATGTGTGTCGTGGTTTAGGAATGGTGTTGCCCAATTTAGTGTTCCCAACGAAACACTCCAAACTACATGCCACGTGCTCACTCCCCCGTACCCCTTCCCTCCCCCTGCAGAGAGATGGAGAGGAGAATTGGAGTCTTAAAAGGTAAAGATCGTGGGTTCAGTGAAGAGTGATTACTGGAAACAGCAATGAAATAAAAAACTGAACAGTAACAGCAACAGTATTGATAACAGTGTCCAAGAGGCAAACGATTCACATGTGAGTGCTCATCACAGGGAAACCCCTGACAATACCCCACCACATGGCCATGCTCTGACACCTGGAAAGGAGCCCCTCTCCTGGCCCCAGAGAATGATGTGAGGTGGTACAGAATAACCTCCAGGCCCTAATCATGATCTCTCCTGGCTACTGTGAAAATTAACCCTGTCCTGTCTGGAACTTGGACAATCTGATTTTGCCCTGAGGAAAATTTGTCTGTGACACTCCTCAGTGGCCTTTTCTTCATGACCAGAAAAAATGATGGCATGCTTGGCACCATGTGAATTTATTCATAGGATATAACTATGGCTACAGCCTAGAGAGATGACTTAAGGTATAATATGCAAAAGATACTTGATATGCACGCATGTCATCAGTGATGAGTGGGTTCAACTAAAAACACATCTGTTCTTCTGTATATGACACTTTTTAAACAATTCATATGATGACAGTATTGAACTTGCAAATAAAAAAATAATTCCTTTCAGCTGTCACAAATGTGTTATGAAAATAACTTCACATTTAAAGGTCACAAGTTGCATTTATTTTGACTCCCATGTCATTATTAGTCACTAGGATCATGCCTTCTGATTCTGCCAAATCTGCACTCACATTTCCATTGTGGGCAGCTGCAGTCCATACGATGTCTCCTGGATACATGGGTCTGCTTGTCATGGACAAGAATCTTAATGAGTTTATAAGAACTAAAGCAAATTCTGTCTTACTACTAGCTAACTTAATCCATCTCCTTCATTATGCCAGGAAGAGTGAAAACCTAATGCATTTTTTTAGGCCATAATTCTGTAACTTCTTGTAAGCACATGTGTACCGCTGTACACATCCACACAGTGCCCTATTAAACTTCAGGAACATGATAGCAGGATGGTCTTGGATTCTCATGTGCTGATGGAGTCTGATTAGACCTTACAATGCTGCAGTTAAAAAAGTGTAATCTATGCAAAACTTATATTTTATGTGTTTACCAGAATTTCTTGCATTGTGTTCACTTTGAATCACAACTGCTTACTTTTTGCTTGAATCTCCAGTTCTATATTTCTGTGTCACTTGGAAAGAATATCCACACTAAGCCCCCTGAAATTCAGGTAAAAAAAGTTTTCTTTCATATATCAGAAAGTCTAGGAAAACCAGAGCAACTGATTCCTTCATACAGAAAAACTCATCAGTCTGTCTAGATCGGTGAAAAAACTGGAGGGCTCAGATGATTATGGTGAGCAAGAAGTACGAGCAAGGAGAGAATCCAGGTGTCTGATGGCATGGGCACAGCAGGGCTGCTCCCTCCACACAGTGCCAGCAACAAAGACTAAACTTCCTGTGGAAGACCTGGGTGGGGAGTTTCTCCTGAGTTCCTATTTTCCTCTGCATCACTAATACCTGTGCATCAGGGAAGAATTTACTTTTGCTCATTCAGTGGCTGTACCTATAGCTCAGGTTGCTTCATGGTTTCCAAGACCTGCTGTTCAACTGCCTTTAACATAGGCAAATTCTAATCATCCAGGTCAGGCTTTTCTGTGATAAGGATATCTTAAGCTGGTTGGTTTACCATCTCACTGTCAGTGCGCTGTGGTTCAGACACCAACCAGGCAGAAATTATACAGTGAAACACTTTTTAAATCCTGGCAAAAGTAAACAGTCCTACAACTGAGGTGCTCCGAAACCTGCAAGGTTTGAAGAGGAGGTAGAGGAGGGACACTTGCCAAGGGAAAGTAAAGGTCTGCAAGCAGCCAGTGCTGCTCAACTGAAGACCCAGGGAACTGAAGCTCAGTGGCTCTAACCATGGACTGCCTCATTAGCCTGCTCTGTGCCCATCACAAAACCAGCAGAAAACTACTCACTGTCACTGCTGAGTTAGTTTTTCATCAGCTCATCAAGCTCAATTGTCATAGTTGAAGCAGAAGCCAGTGCCAGCCTAAGGAAAACTCTGGGAAAAGGAGAGGGAGAAAGGTGTGGAACTGCAACCCTAGAGAAAACAGACTAACTCTTGATATGCAGTACAGGCAATTTCCCTTGATTAGGGCATCCAGGTTGTGGACCAATCTGTGGGGTGAAGAGGAAGAACCTAGTCTTTGTTAGAATAAATATGTAGGCAGAGCAGTGGCAATGTGGTGAATAGCTTTTTCAGGCTACACAGCTACTCATCACATTGCCACTGCTCTGTCTACATATTTCAGGCTTTGTATCCTGAAAGAAAGCACCTTGACAGTGAGCTCTAGTTACAGCTGCCTGGAAGATGATGTGGCCAAATATTTCTGTTTAATGAGCATGCATACTCATTTGCTCATTAAGAAGAAAAAAGTCATAAAGGAAGGCAATAAGCAAAAACAAAACCAGAAATTGCTGTGGTTCACCAAATGGTACCTGTTTGAAACTTCTGCAGTGACCTCATGCTTCAAGACGAGATGCAACAAAGCACTGGTGTGCCCGCACGTATTGAGGACAAGGAATAAGCTTCCCTCATTGTCCTCTTTGGTTCGTAAAGCCTTGTCTAGGATTCAGTAGGTAACTGAGATACATGGCTCAAAATTATGGATTCTTCCATGTTTTAAAAGGAAGATGAGTTTGTACCACCTTTATCATTACAAAAAGTCCCACTGAGGTCCCCTGTGATGTGTGCTTTCCTCCAGAAAGCACACATTTGGTCATGGAGATTCAACACGCCAAAACACAGAGACACTGCCAGAGGACAAAAAAGAGGCAGGTTGAAGTGCTGAACACCAAATCCATGGCACACCTCTGACACATTTGGGGCAGCAGTTAGTAGCTGACATGACATATCCTTTCAACAACTTGCTCAATTTGCCTCCAAAATAAGATCAGCTCAGCAAAAAACAACCCTGTTCTGTGACAAACATTTCACCTCATGTGAACTTACAAAATATTGCTAGCCTGAAGACCAAATGAGGACCATAGGCAGGACAATGTATATAAATACCTAGGGAAGGCTGGCAAGGAAACAAATAAACAGGTTCTAATTTTCTCCTGCAACCTTAAGCAATTTTCATACTGCAGGAGACTAGAAAGGTTGAGCTACCCCAACGTCAGTACAGTCATTACTGGCTCAGGTTTTTGGCTTGTGTACAAGGCTAACATCCTTACTCTTGAGAGGGTCTTACTCTAACACAGAAGTGGGTAAGAAATTTAAATGTGTTGTCCTCCTCTGTATCCTAATCCAAGTGTCTGGATTTCAGAACATCTGGAGACCAACCATGGTGAGCAAGTTGTCACGCCGTCAGGAGGGCTAATGAACAATCTCACTGTAATTAAAGGTGTCCTCAGATGCTCTAAAATGGAAAACAAACACCAGACAATGTATGTAGTCCACATACATGCACTATCTAGAGAGCAGAATATTCCATATTCCTTCCTATCAAGCAATTTTAACATTATTTGTGCCCTTACTTACTACCTTGGAGACTTTTTGTTACAGATGACTCAGTGATTTGGGGAAATTATCTTGCAACAGGCCAATACATCTGAGTGCTAGAGAGCAAATTACAGGCTCTTAATGTTTTCCCAAATATTTTCACATATGCTCTATTATTATTTATATTGCATTACAGACTATCATGAGACATTTCACTTTAACAAGAGGTGACTTAAATTGTATGCTGTAGTTCGGTGTGCATTCATCCAAGGAGATGTCGGCAGTAATAACAAAACTCACCGTGCTCTGCCTAGTGAGCGTGTTTTCCTGAGGTCAGTGGGAGCTCAGACTGCTGAGGACTTCACAAATTTGAGTTTTTAAGGGCTTACCTCAGGAGCCCTTCTACATACCTTGAACCTGTTCAGATCACCACTGTCCTAAATTCTCCCAAAGATCTGAAACAACACGCAGTGCCCTCCAATCCTGTTGCACCTGACTATTAGGAATAGATTGCGGTGAAACAGAGATGACCCTTCAAGTAGGCAGTGAACAGGAGATGCATGCTGATGGAATAATGCACATCCCTGGCTGAGTGAGAGTTGTTAGCACCAGGTCCAAACCAGTACTGGACCAAATGAATTTGGTGCCTCATTAAGCTAGGCCATGTTTAACATACAAAAGTAATACACTGCCATCAGTGAAATCTGGCTGCTGACACTTTTGGGACAATCCCCTCTCTGTCTGACTGCTGCTAGCTGGAAATACACCAGCTCAAACATGTGGGGATGTAGGTATGTGTTTCGAGAAACTGTGGAAAACGTCTGTGAAGGGAGTGAGCTTCTCTTTCTATAGTGCATGTTATTAACAAAGCCTAAAATCCCAGTTGCATTTTCACCCTATTATTGAGTCTGTTTTCTGTCCTAACTTCTGTGCTTACTTTTAGAAACTACTGATACTTGTTCTGAATACCAGAAAGACCTACATTTCACTAGTACTTGAAAATAATTGAAGTACAGCAGAATTTTGGTAAAATTCAGAAATAATTGTTTCAAGTGCTTTAAACGCTAGGATTTGGTAGCAGAAGCACTGCTGTAAATCAATACCTATGTTTAAGCTTTTAGGTGTTTTGTTATTCTGTGGACAGTAAAACAATCAATAAGGTGAGAGTACATAAACGCAGGATTTTTTTACAGGTGCAGATCCTTATGGTCTAAATTCTTTGATACAAAATTCTTCTTTTCTCTGAAATGGCATCTACCACTTCAAAAGGGTGTAACATATTGCACATGGGAATTTGCAAGCAGTATCCATACAAAGAGAATTTTTGTTCTTTTTACACTTTCATACCAAGGACCCAGAAGAGACCTACTTGCTTTGCAGTATGTCAGAGAAGCACTTAGATTCAATGAGTATATTCTTCCCAATTCTGGGAGTGAGATGGGAATCCAGGCAGAAAATGGGCATCTGAGGCAAAGGCTGCACATGCCGCAGAAAAACAGTGCCACGCAGTTATTGAAGTGCAACAACCTCCCCCCCACCTAAATAGTATTGCACACAGCCCTGAATCACATCCCATATTAATATTTTGAAGTCACTTTTTTTGCCTTACCATTTAACATCCCCTCTCTTTGGGTATCTCCAGTACTTTAATTAATATCTGGAGTGCATCTGATTCTGAACTGAAATTACTTATCACTGGGTAGAACTGCAAAACCACAAACCTGGTCAGGAAAACCAGAATAAGCAAAAGTAAGTAGGCACGGCTTAAAAACCCCACACTGTCACAGAGCTAATCCTTTTTAGCAGGTAGGCAAAAATCAAAGCATCTCATAAGTATGAAGCCTAGACTGACTAAAGAAATTCTAGCAGTTTCAACATGAGACCTGCAAGAATGAGGATGTGTGTTCACTCTTTCAGACAAATGCTTCTATCTGAACACTTTCCTGTGGGGAGGGAGAGGAAATTAAGAGCTGGTAAATTCTCTTAAGGATACTGTAACAGTTGGTCCGTCCCTCCCCCCACCCCCCGTTGGTCTACACATTATCCCTTTATTTGCCCCAAATTTGTAGCATGTTTATGTACCTTTTTTCCTTCAGATTTGTTTGGCACAAAGAGGACTGATGCAAAAATGATCTAGATCTCTGGGTAATTTAAATGATTGCAATTCCGTCACCTGTAATAGAATCAATCTGAATTACAGCAGCTGGGCAACTAACTGTGAAATTGGGTAGAGTGGCTCCCTGGAAAATAACCCTTGATACGGCTCTCTCACCAGAGGAAAGGTGTTTGCCTGCCAGCTGTCACAGCTCTGTGAGAGATCTTAATTTCGGAGCAACTTTCTGCCCCTCCGTGTACACTCCGGGAGGGGAGCGGGATGAGCGGGCTTTCCCTTGGGCTCCAGGAGGGCTGTGGAGATTGCGTCTGTGCCATCTCCAGCTGCAAGGACGCGAGCATCCCGGGGCACAGCCGCATCTCCCGAAGGTTCAGCGCCGCCGAGCTCGGCCCTGCCACCGCCGCGGGAACAGCTTCTGGGCAGCCGCTCGGCGGCCCCAGGACAGCTCACCCGGCTCCTCCGGGGCCAGGCCGGAGCGTAGGCGCCGCCGAGCTCCGGCCGCTTCTCCGCCCGCGTCCCCTCCCCTTGGCGGGGCGGGAGCGGGGCCGGGCCGTGGCCGGGGGAGGAGGAGCAGCAGCCGGAGCCGGGGCCGGATCGCGGCGGCTCCAGCGGAGCCCCCGAAGTTTGCGCTGCCGGCGGAGGCAGCTCTCTGCTCTCGGCCCTCGTCCCGCCGCTTCCGGGGCCCCGCCGGGCGGAGCGGGCCGCGCCGGGGAAGGGGGCGGGAGCGGGGAACCGAGCCGAGCCGCGATGAAGAAGCCGGACGGGAAGGTGGTGCTGCTGGGGGACATGAACGTGGGCAAGACCTCCTTGCTGCACCGCTACATGGAGCGGCGCTTCCAGGAGACGGTCAGCACCGTCGGCGGCGCCTTCTACCTGAAGCAGTGGGGGCCGTACAACATCTCCATCTGGGACACCGCAGGTGAGCGGCACCCCCGGCACGGGGGGCAGCACGGAGGGGATGGGGCCGCCCGGCCCGCGGGCTCCCGGCGTTTCCCGGCGGAACGGGGCTCCCCGAAACTCGCGGGGTGTTTGCTGGCGGGCTGCCCCTCTCCTCCGGGTCGGTGAGAGCGGCGCTGCCCCCGGCGCCTTCCATGCCTTGGGATGTGTGGGGCTTTCTTTTCCGCAGTTTTGGATGGCCCTAATGTACGAGCTGCTGATGGGAAAGATTGCGGTGGTCTGACCTCGCTGGGGACAGCTTCGCCTTTCCGAGAAGCGGCGGGCAGGAGATGGACAAGTGATCTCCGGCGGGGGAGGCCGGCACCGGGAACCCTGCCCCGCTGCTTACCGCCTTGCTTCGGTACCACCGTAAAGTCCATCCCTGAAACACAGGGTTTGGTGGTAGGATAAAGTCTGAAAAGAAACATCATTTTGACGGGCCATAAGGGACCTTACAGCTACTCATCTCTGGTATTTTTGGAATTGCTTTGCGAAACGTGGATGTGCAGGAAAGATCGCGGTGACTGCTTTCTTTTACCCGAGTAGATGGCTACTGGCTGCAAGTTCAGGCAGGAATTAGGGAGTTTTACAGCTTCTGCTCATCCTTTCTCGTTGTGTACTGCTGAGTTTGATATCAGCTGGTGTCAGACTCGGACATCCAGACGCGTGTACCGCTTGCCAGCTGTTCAGACGTGGCGTTCCCCTTCACCGCAGCACTAAGGAATTTGTGCCCAGAGAGCAGGGGCTGCCAGCAGTTTGTGTCTGGGATAACAGCAAGGGGCTGTCTGTCCCACTGTTGCGGCGGGCAGCATCTCCGGGATGCAGGAGTGAGCGTGGGTTGTGGTTTGGAGGCCAGGGGTGGAGGAGGTGGGAGAGCATGGACTAGAGAAGTGGTTTGTGGTCTGAGTCATATGAATGTCTTGTTCTTGATTATTAAGTCAGGAAGCTCTCCTCTGTCATCTAAAGGACCAGAGTGTTGGGCAAAATGAAGTCAATGGACACTCTTGCCTTTAAGCTGTCTTTTGGAAAAATAATCCTGTTCCATATTTTTTTGTTTTCATGTTTAGCTGGATTTTTTAAAATTGGTTAGTAACAACATGAAGAATGCAGATTATATGTTCTTGTGAAACTTGTGGAGCAGCAGCATTGTACAGTATTCCAGTTTCCTTTTGATGAAATTTGGGAGGGAAGTTGATTTGCTGTGTCACTTCATGTCACAGTCTAGTCCAAAAAGGCTTTTCCTGTGTCAGGAATTGAGAAGGAGGAAGGGGAGAAATGAAACTGCCGAAAAGTTATACAGAAACACTTTTGGGAAGTGTAGGGTGGAGGTGCTTAAGAGCTTTTGCTTCTTGCATTTAGTAATCTGTTACTATCATGAAAGCTCTCTACCAATAGCTCTGTTTTAAATATACTTTTTACATCCTCTGCAATATTTTTTAAAAAAATTCTATTTTAATTTTGGAATTGATGAGTTTTACTGTGGGGAGTCTCTTGTAGGCAGTTGCTGCTTGTTTCTAGTAAGCCAAACCCCTGTGTGTGATTAGCAGTGGGCTTTATTTCAACAGAAAAACTATCTATCTTCATGAGACTGTTCCTTGATAACTTCCATTACGCCCTTCTATTTTTTTTTTTTTAATCATACATAATAAGTTCCTCCAAGGCTCATCTGCTGGCTTTATAGCCCTTTTTTTCAGTCAGTTATTCTTATTGCGGTGTTTTATTCTGTGTTAATTGAGGAATCAGGTTGCAGTTGTATTTGGGATCTGAAAAGCTCCAGAGGTGGATTCTCCATGTGTCAGGTGAAGCACCCAGGTGATACCTGTCTCGGGACAATGCAAGTGTTCAGAGCTCAACAATCGCTTTCCCAGTGGCCACAATTCCCTCTGCACCATGGAGCAGGACCACTGCCAATGTGTAGTGCTGCAGTAGAAGTTCCTGCTGCTCCCCAAGACTCGCTGGACTTCTGGAGCAGAATTGCTGAAGCAATTCAGAATTGCAGAGCAACAGTTGAAAAGTGTTGCTATATTGTACTGGGATGGCATAACACATCTTCCTCGTTCCTCTGTGTTGTTGGAGTTAGCACTGAGCCTAGCTGTCCCCTCTCTTGTGTTTCAGAGGCAGGCAAGGACTCTTGCACTGTCTCCCTGGTGACTCGTGCTCTTGCAGAATGATGGAAGTTGCCAAAATTGGGCGAGACTGTTGGGGCCTGTGGGCTTTTGTTTATTAACAGCTCTCTTTAATCTTGGGAGAAATAGAAGCTCCCAGGGCATATATGTGCTTTCTGCTGTCCTGGTGAAGAAGTAAGGGACCTTGTTGACACTGTAACTCTGGTGTTCAGTCACAAAGGGATTTAAAAGTCGGTGTTATTTATTTATTATTTTTATTTTGTGTTGACCTTATGCTTTTGCTGGCCTCAATGTGTCTGGAGACCTTGGCCTGTGCCTCTTATCTGTGGTCTCACTGTCTTGTCTCTTCCAGGTGGGTACCAAGTAAGCTTGGAATATGTAGTAACGAGTTTAAAATTTAGCTTTTTTGTCTGTTTATTAACCTGATGTTGCTAACTACTGAGTTCTTCTGAAGCAATTATAGGGTTATCAAATAGTGATACATTGTTTTCTTTAATCGTGTGTGTAGATATATAGAGAAACCCAGCAAGAAACAGCCATCCAGGAGATTTAAAATTCTTTAGCAGAGCAATGACAAAAACATGGATCAAAGTTTGCACCCATCCCACCTATCTAAATATTGAGTGCCAGCTCAGGATGTCTGTCTTAATACCTCAGTAGCACGTTATACAATATGTGATGTAGAAATATGGAAGATGTGGCCTAGAAAAATTAGAGGATGCATGGTAGTAAGTATTGTACTAGTTCAATACATAATTAACGCAAACTGGAATACATATTCTTTTTTAATTTTCTCCATTCATGTTATATTTAGTATGTGAATGTATGTTTATTTTTGTTGTTGCTTATCAGCATTATTTTGGGGACTGTTATCTCTGCAGAGGTCAGTCCCCTATATTTTACTTGCAGTTCAGAATCTCTGCAGAGGTCAGTCCCCTATATTTTACCTGCAGTTCAGATTGTATGGTTGTTTATTCTGGTATGGGTTAGGCATTTGGCTGTAACAATTGAAGCTTCAATACACTGAAGCTTCATTCCTGTAATACAAAGTGATGTTTGTGTACTATTAGACTTTAGTGATCAATGAGAATATCTGCAGTAGTGGTGATGGATCAAAAATTAAGTATGCATGGATATTAGTACTAGACAAGTTTAATTGCCATTTTTCTGAATTATTTAAAATGTGTGTCGTTTTCACTAACCACTGTGTTGATTTTGCATTACTTCCTGCTCTGATATTTAGAAAAATCTCATTTTCCTAGAAAGAATTAAATTTGTTTACAACAGTGCTTAAAATGTGTATTTCTGGTTTTATCACTTGTTAAATCACAGTGTGCACACCTGACCTGTTCTACCAAGTTAGATTTGAAGTGTAAATCAGTTGTTCTAGGGAGGACTCTTCTCTTAGCTGTACATTCACACCCCTCCTTATCTTGGAAAATTCAGCTGCTTAGTCGAGTCTAAATCTTTCATGTCCTTATCCACAAGCCCTGTAAAATGGGTGTGCAGAAGTTGTCAGACTTGATTGTTTTTTTATGTAAATGCTCATGGCAAATAGTTCAGCATTTCTTGTTTTCCAATTTGATGATTATGAGAGAAGTTATTTGGAAGTTGCATTCAACTCAAGGAAACAAGCCACAGATGGAGGAATTCTTGCGAGAAGTATCATATGCTTGCCATGTTTCATAACTCCTCTTTTCCTAGCCATCTGCTTTTGACTGTTTCTCTATTGTCAGAAGCTTGGATAGACAGTCCTGTGTCTGACCTAGCATGGCTGCTGTTGTATTTGTGGTTGGTGCATAGAATTATTTACTCCTTATATTCTGATGCAACAAATTACATTGTTTTCTCTTTGGTTAATTCAAAGGAACTAAAAAAAAGAGCATAAACTTTACAAAACAAAGAAACTGTACACTTTTAGCATGTTTTAAAGAACTAGTTTGCTGGATAGAGGCCTAGTCTCTAAAGCATTTCAGTACGTGCTTTGAGACTTTTGTGTTAGTTTTTTGAAGTAGTATTTTTCTGGAACAAGGAAGGTAAGCAACAACATCAGTGAGAAGAACTTTCTCAAACTAAAGGATTGGGGGTTGGACACTCAGGGTATCAAAGCTATATATATATCTATATATATATCTCTGTGTGTGTGTATATATATGTCTTCTAGGCAGTGCTGACAGCAGCTGTGGAGTAGACTAGAACTTCCTGCTGGATGCTGATGGTGTGTAGCTCTGAGCTAGCATGTAATCTTTTATGTCTGGTAGTACAAAACCTCCTGAAGTTTTGAGGGTCTTGCTCCTATTCCACCATTAAACCTGGAATAATGTGTGGTGGCTACAGCTAATGATGTTGTAGGAGTCTTTTGGTTGTTCAGGCATGTTTTCTGATGCCTTGGTATTTCAAAAGGTAAAGCTTTTTTTTGTATATTAGATTTCAGTCTCTTTAAGTTGACATTTGTTCATTTGACAGATAAGTGGTTTCTTAACCCCAGCAGCAAGGTTTCTTAGTTATTAGTGGTCATGTCCCCTGTGTTGCTGGCTTAGTATTAGAGCAGCCAAGTGGTAAATGAACGACCAGTATTTTAGAAAGTTCACATCAGGATCCTGTAATTCTGTTTTGAGAGGCTGGGTTTTGAACTTGCCAACAGATATTCATGCAGCATTATTATGGGGAAACATAAAGGTTAACTGGGAAAGCAAATGTTCCTTCTTTTCCTTCCTCTCATCTACAGCTATCTGTCAACAAGGACTGACTTGACTATTTTCTTCTGTGAATATTCAGCTATCACTTCATATTTTTACACCTTCCACCCATTTATTTTTCACCTGCATATATATATATGTGTTTCTTTTTTCTTTCTTTTTTTTCTTTTTACTTGTCAGACCTAGTATAGTTAGGGATAAAGGAGATAAACACGGTGTGGAAAAGGCTTTTCTGTGCCTTGGGTCAGCTGCAGTGTATCTGCTTATTGAGTGCTTACATCTCTCGTGACTGGTTTGCTGATGTCTGATGTTATCAGTGCTGGTGAGCACGTGTGAATTGCTCACAGCTTCTGATCTCTGACTACTGGGGTTTCATAGGCTGCAGTGCAGGCAACTGCCTGTGCTGAGCTTTCTCGGGCAAGGTGTGAATGTTTAGCTGGTAAGATGTTAGATTCCCCCTGGTAAGAAGGATTAGGTTCCTCCCTTGCTTAGTTAGGCTTTGAGGTTTTTGTGGGTTTGGTTTTGGTTTTTTTTCAGAATGTATCTGTGTTGATGAACGCTTCCTTGTGCGCACTGAGTCAAATAATATCTTGAATTGAAAGGGACCCATAAAGACCAAGTCTGATTCCCTGCTTCTTACAGATTTAGTTAAAACTAAACCATTAAACTGTTTGACAGAGAGGCCTCCATAAGCTCCTTGAACTCTGACAGGCTTGGTGCTGTGGGGAGCCTGTTCAGTGATTGACCACCCTCTTAGTGAAGAATCTTTTCCTAATGTCCAATCTGAACCTCCCCTGATGCAGCTACATTCCATTTCTTGGTAAAGGCAGTGACCCAGCTTAGTTCTCAGGGGAAACCTGGGATGGGGTGTGACTTGGTCCTCGGAGCGTGAGTTCAGCCCAGGAAGCTGGAGCCAGACGTTCCCCTGTGTGGTGAATAATATGCAAATTGCCAATAGGTAGGGAGGAGACATGGTCTTCTGTCATATTGAAACACAACAAAGAAAGAGTAGGATTTAGGTGATGTATTTTCCTCACAAGTGAAGACTGATAGTAGCTACTCTGTTTGCTATTATTCTGGTTTTGGCTTTTGTAAGTAGAGGATTACAGCAGGGAAAAGAAGCTGCAGATGAGATGGAAGGTTAGTTGAAGCCAAAGAGGGCTCTGGTGCATGTGCCTTTCTGCACCTGATGAAATGGCAGTAGTTGGGGCTGGGTGTTGGTGAATGTGTAGTGAGGTATCTTTAGTTGAGGATGTTTCTTGTTGGAGAAACACAGGGGATATCACCTCAAAAAGTGTCTTGGGCATCAGGGATCATTTAGCGAGGAAGGCTGCTGAGTGTGTACGTGTACTCAAGAGGTGAGAACTAAACAACATAGAAGTTGGAAATTATGGATAATAAAATGCTTTAAGTTTGTTGCTGGTGAGTCATGGCTTGGGAGCCAATTACTACCAAGAGTCTTTGATTTTTTTTTTTTTTTTTAATTTTTGTTAAATTAATTTATTTATTTTTAATGTCCTTTCTGCCCTTGGGAAAATTATTTTGCAGAATATTATGTTGACCTCAATTAGTTGTTCATAATTGTTGTATGTAAAACAATGACGACTGAGGACCAGTGCCTCATACACACATAGAGTAGCTTCCCTGAGATTACTGTGTATGGTTGTAGGCTATATATTTTCATATCTTGAAAAGGAAACCATAAGAGTGGAGGTTCGAAGGGGCAGAAATTCCTGAAGAGAGTTCACTGTCAGTGAGCTCTGTATCTAAAGCCTCTGAAGCAGGTTCAGAGGAAGGAATAAAGGCTTAAGCTTTAGACCATCCCTGGAGACATGGTTTTGTTGTTGTGACACAGTGCACTGGATTACTTTTTTTTTTTTTTTTTTTTTTTAANACAACGTGCATTGTTTTTTTTTTTTTTTTTTTTTTTTTTTGCAATGAATGTTTTCTGAAAAGAGCAGAGTAACTTGGGAAGTGATTAAATATATGAAGAAATAATGAACTGCTTGGAGAAAGTCCTGGAGAAAGTTCTATTTTCTGTGTTCAGCAACTTAAAATACAATGATACACAAGTAAACTGAAAGGTAGCAAATTCACTGCAGCTGAAAGTGCTTTTTTATGCGAATTAAGTAAAACTATGGAAATACCTTGTCAGAAGGAATTGTGAAAAATACATATGAAAAAGAACCAGAAGACAAAAGTAACACAATTTATTCAGCTATGGCTAGCTCTCTTTATTGGAAGTAGAATTTTATTCCTAATGTGTATTTTTAGTACTGACTTGCAGAAGTAAGCTAATGGGGAGGTTAAGGCACCTCGTGAGTGCTTGATACAGACCAAGATAAATGTTTTGTGTGAACATCTGTGCTACCTTCTGTATTCCAGCCCCCATATTAAGTCCCTGCTTTGCATGTGGTATTTAATAATAGTATGCAAAGTGACTGTGCTATTCTAGCCTAAGTGGGAAACTACTCGACAGCTTGAGTGGGACTCGCCCTGAATAGTATCAGTGACCTGAGATCTGTGCCTGGCTAAAGCTGTCCAGTGTCATGACAAGGTATTGTGGCTCGACAAATATGAGCAACTTTGGCATCCTCAAGAGGACTTGTAGAGTTTGTACGTATTCTTGAACTGATTGAATATGCCCTTTTTTAAAGTCACAGATTCTAGGCTGGAGCGATATTGAGAATCTTCATAATGAAAAGTTTGTGCCCTTGGCATTGCATTCTTCTTCCCTGGTTACTGAAGGAAGAGGTGTATTTTGCAGATGCGTCTGTCAAAATTGACTCAACTGCTGAAAATTTAAATTCTGACTGTCTGCTTTGTGACAATGCTGAAAATGTATGAGGGAGTCAGGCATGAACAAGAGAAATGGTTAGTAAAGCAATGTAAATGCAATGGCAAAGCTGCTGACAGAGCTTGCAGATACATGGAAATTCATCTTCCTGATGGATCGGGAGTTGGTAGAAGAGACTGTAGAAAATAAGGATGTCCAAGAACTGGATTATTCACTTCAGTAAAACTGATGTGCTAGAGGGTGTGTGCAAAGGCTTAGGTGTTCTGGGTAAAAAAGCAAGTTATTAATGTCCTGTTGCATCCTTTAGTCTGACTTTAGTATTTGTGAAATACTAAATACCTGAGCTGTCTAAGAAACAACAGCTTTGTCAGTTTGAGCGTGGGGGGAAAACACAGGGATGGGATGGGATATGTTTTTCCCAGTAGTTCTCTGTCTAGCTGGGTTTTAAATAATGTTGCCCAGAATAGCAGAAAGCTACATAAGCTATAAGGTAGAGATGAATGTGTACAAAGTAACTTGCGTTGACTCGGTTGTATGTGTTGTTTTTTTTTTCTCTTCCTGGGATGCCAGTCACGTTCTGTACTGAAAAACAAATAGGTATTTAAAATTAGTATTGTATGTCTGGGTGCCTGAACTTAGGCAGTCAGGGTTGTGGTGTCTTTCTATTGACTATGCAATGAACTTTTACTCGTTTGGAAGGAAGGGGACAGTGAGTGCTTAAAATACAAGTGTGGGGCGGGTAACTGGCTGCTAGTTGTTTTACAATTACTGCTTTGAGTGCTCATGTATGGTGAGTACATTTCTAGTTTCACCTCAGTACATGCACACTGTGGTGACACAAATGTCAAAACCAGGGAGACTCATGACCAGCCTCATAGTGCCTTTGCTGAGCCTCTCCTGGTACTCTGTAGGCTAGTTTAAGTATCTTTACTTCACACTGCAATCACATTTATATCTAGATGAATTGTTTGCTTTAGTGTCTCGTATTGAGGCCACTGGCCATGTGAGCTTCCAAGTGGCAGTGTTTTACTGCCTGAACTGAAGGTACACTTAGTAATCCCTCATCTGAGTCACATTGTGCTATTGCAAAATATTGAAACAAGCAACCTTTGTTCGGGTCTCCATCTAGAAAGACACTGAGTCTGTGGTGGACACATTTGGAGCCATTAAAAATTATGGAACAGAAAGAATAATTTTCTCTTCCAAGTCTGAATGATTTCCTTTCTTTCAGGGAAGCACTGGGTATGACATCCAGGGGGTTGATCAAAAGGCATCAAAACTGTGATAAATTCCTTTTCCTGTGCTTGATTAACTGTAATTTCATATTCAGTACCTGAAGATATGCCTAGGAAATGAGATTTCAGCTTGGTGATTAAACTTATGCAAGTGGTGCTGCAGAGAACAGAGGTGGTCAAAGAAAATGAGTGGGTTTTTTGCTCTTAATTTGAATTCTTAAGTAGTTTGCCATCCTACATCACAGGAGATTCAGGATAGCTTCCTTTAGGGCAACCAACTCAATAAGTATACAAGATTTCCACACCTACCTGGGTGTGGAAAGAAACAAATCTAGAAGAGTGCTTATTAACATGGTTTTTAAAGGGAGATAGATCATCAGATGTGTTTGTGAATCTTCTAGAGTATCTTTCCATCTCTTAGGAAGCAGACCAGAATTGAAGCTGGCTTTGCATGGGCCACCAAGAAGCCATTCATGGACGATCTCTGCTGAGTCTAAAGACCTGTGTGAGCTTGTATCTATTACTGTTTTACAGATAAAACAAAACCAGAAAAATACACGTCAGCTTTTGCCGTTTCAGCAATTCCTTTGCAGCAAAAGTATGTTTCATCTAGTTTGTAACATGGCAGAAACTTCGTGTAGAAGGTGACAGTAGGAGAGACATTTAAAAGTTTTAGGTACTCAGGCTCAAATGTCATATTATTAATTAAAGGTTCTGCGTTTTCAGTTTTTTTCTGTTCTGCCCCTTTCATAAATTCTTTTTTTTGTTGTTTTGTTTCTTCTTCTGTCATAGAAGTAACTCATGTCCTCATTTACAGAGAATATGTCCTTTATATATTTTTTTTCCTGGTTTACAGATCAATGAATCGAAGATTGGAATATTGGAATAATTTTGTTCAATAAAGATTAAGCATCTAATGTAGATACTTCTCTCTGTTCCCCCAGCCTTTCTTTTTAATACAAGGACACATTTTCAATATTCTGTTACATGATTTAATATTCCTAACTACTGTTTTTGTACTTCAGGAAATTCTTACAAAATACAGAGAACGGGTGTTGTCCAGCCATCCAACCACTCTTACATACTTAGTTTAAAAATAATGGGTTTTAGTACAGTTGAAATAACAGGAAAATTTCTGATTTACTTTCTGCAGCTAATGACAACTTGTGAGTTTTTAGTCGTCTATCATATTCAACCATATATATTTACGTATGCGAGATTTTTTTTTTTTTTTCCTGAATTATATAATATTCTGGAAAATAAAGGATAGCTTAGTTAGATCTTCTGGAAAATGTTCTTACTGTAAGAATAGACTCACTAGAAGCAGCAAAGAAACAGTTTGGGAGGCATGGCAAGAGAAATGAATGTGTAGGACACTTCCTGAAGACTGTAAAGTATCAAGTAGATTGAAATAGCCTTTAAAACAAAACAAATATCTAAATGCAGCTTATGGGTTGTGTAACAATTTTTCTACATGGATTTAACTAACTTTGATTTTTGCTTAAGCTCCTGTTCCCAATCCACTCAAGGACAGCAGCATAAAATGTCACACAGTTACACGTGTGCTGATGTGCCCTGGTTACAACGACCTTCAGTTGAGCTCCTGCTCCCTGCTTCCCTTTCCCTGAGGGCTTTGGGCTCTGTGTCTTCTCTTTCTGGTTGTGCAGGTTACTTCAGTGATGGGACTGAAGCTTCATGCAGTTTAATACCTTATGTTGTGAAAGGCCTCAAAAATTCAGTTTCTGTTCTTCATAGTGAGGTCTGTGATCTGGACGTATAAATCTGTTACTGCTCCCTTCTTAATTGTTGAAGGTAGAAATAAGTATCTTGGTCATATTCTAGATGCTTTTTTGCTTATTTTCCACCTATTATTTGCTCTCCAAAAAAAAGCAAAGATTTTTTGGTTCATTCAGAAGAGGGAGAAATTATCAGAATCTGTAGCAGCTTACAGTTACAAAAATAAAAATAAATGAAAGAAAAAGCTCTGTGTAGTTGAGTCAGCATCTTCCAAGGCTCATAAAAGGGATCATCAAATCTTGTGGTTTGCTTCTAGTGAGATTTTAGGTGCTTAAAACAAAAAAAATTCCCCCAGTATAATGAGAGTGATCTTTTTTTTCCCCCCTCGTCTTGAAACAGGCTGTTGCTTTTTAAAAAAGTAAATCTCTAATTTTGTGAAACTAAAAATGTCTTAAACTTCTCAGCTCCTCCAACCCCTACCAGTATGATTACTTCTTAATTTTATGAGACTGTAAGACTGTCTTTAGGAAATGAGCTTTCCCTCTTACAGCAGATAGCTGTATGTATGACATCGGTATTGTTTCCCTTATCCTTTCCTGTTTTAGTGATGTGTTACCTTTCCACATTGTCCTGCTCAACTTTTTTTAATTTCAAGTTTTGGACGCACAGTGGAAGTGGAATAGTTGATGCCTGTCTTCTTTTTGAGTGGCAGAACACTTTGTGACCTAGAAATACTGCCCTAATTATGAAAGAAGAGGATGCAGTGCAAGCAAATCAGTAAGCAGTTCCCTTTCTGTAAGCAGCTTCCCCTCTTGGCATGAGAGATGAATGGGCAGACACTGGACAGTGGTTAATGTTGCTTATTTTGTTTAGAAAGTTCAGAACTGAGTTGTTTATGATTTTTAGTTGTACTTCCTTTGTACCAGGTTGGAGAAGATTAATAACATGAGATCGATTATTTACCATGCCTATTGTCTGATTACAGTTTCTTTAATTCTCAAATTAATGCCATTAAACTGTGGATACTACATATGCTCTTAAGTGTGTAGGCAGAGAAGCTGGAAATAGAATTAAAAGGGAGAAGTAGTGCTGGAAATATAAAGGCCATCTGTTTATCTTAGTCAGCATAAGTGCAGAAAACACAAGTTGCATGTCCTGTGATAAAATTATCTTAATGATATGCAAAAGTTTTAAATACATTCCCACAAAACCCAGGTATCAGCACTGTGTCTGGCACAGTCTCCCACTCCTGATACTTGCTGAAGGCAGCCCACGGGATAACCAGAACTGCTTCCTGCTTTTGACAAATAGCAACTGTTCAGAAGCCCCCAGTGAAGATAATTTCAACTGAATAGAAAATGATGGTAGCTGGTAAGGAATAGATGCAGTTGTAATTTTCTTCAAGGTTAATTATGCATGAATTCATTGCATGTGTTCTTAGTTGAGAACCTACCTATAAATCATTGAAAACGTTGAAACAAATCATAATGAGCAGACCTAATTTTATATTCCATGTTATTCATATGAGCTTTTCTTCAAAAAAATAAAACACTTTTTCATTCAATGTGCAAGATCCATTGCCTTTATTTCTATGCATTTAGCAAAGTTTAAATATTTTTCAAATTGCTAGTGAAGGGTGGTTTGCAGTTAAGCTCGGTGTTACAAATCAGGAGCTGGCATATTGTTATCTACTACACCTCAGTTCCATTCCAAAAGATGATTTAACCTTAAATAAGAGGTGCTCACCAAGTAACTGCAGGAGCAGACCAGCTGTGGGTACCTGCTATTGATCTGATAACCAGAGCTTCCTGAGGCATTTTGGACAACTGTGTTATTTGCTATGTGTACAAAAATCATTCCTCACTTTTGAAACATGTGACACAGAAGGTCACTTCTGACAAAATAGCCTGCCAGCTCTAAAATGTGTTTTTGTTAAACCTGGACTCTGTTTTTCGGAATGGGAGTGTTGGGATTTGTAGATGCCTTTCCTTCCCCCTCATCACCTAGAAGTGATCAGTGATGAATACCAGCATTTATCTGCTGCCTTTCATTACAGTTTTGTAAAAGCTAGGCCTCTAGAGGTACTTCTAGTTCTCTTCTTCCTGTCCTGTAATCCTAATCAATCTGGAAACGTACTAGGAGGATAAAAGATCTATGGAAATAGTGCTTGAGGTGCTGTCTGCACATGAGCCCAGTAATTATTTTAATATTCAAAAGGAAGCATGGCCAATATATTTGGGTCCCTCTCCTCATTGTAGTGCCCCAGTGCCTGTACTGAACAAAGCTGTGCAGCAGCTGTGGAAGAAGAGAATGGTCTCTGGCTGTTTGGTAGGGTTGGAAGGTGCATGCACAGGGATATGTGACATTCCAGGCTGGTTACTGAAGACTAAAAAAACCACTTGCTTCTGGTGGCCTGATGCTGTGGTAGAAACAGCCTGGAGATCCCTGAAACTGTCTAAATACTGAGCTCCTTGCAGGTTCTTGAAAGCCTCTGGCTGGTGTCCTGGTATGGCCCTGAAGTGGAGCACTGAGGGGCAGTGCTGGGTTCTGGTGGCCTGTCTTTGCTGCTTGTGCTTTTGAAGTATTAATGGAAAGAATTACCATGAATGTGGGACTGATGGAAAATAGATACTGCCACAGCTAATGCTCTTGTAAATGAATCTAGAATGGTTTGGGTTGGAAGAGATCTTAAAGATCATCTAGTTCCAATGCCCCTGCCATGGGCAGGGGTACCACTCACTTGATCAGCTTACTCGGGGCCCCATCCAACCTGTCCTTGAACACTTCCCAGGATGGAGCACCCACAGCCTCTCTGGGCAACAAGCTCTGAAGTTCACCCTTAGGTCTGTGAAAGAAAGCTAACTTACTTTGTTATCATGTGTGACTCTCATTGGGTGGATGTGCACAAAAACATTTACAGCTGCATCTTGGTGGTTTGTCTTTCTGTACTTGGGAATAAGGGAGTTGAAGACTGACAGCCAGGAGGCAGAAAAACATATAATGTGTTTGTGGTTAAAGTGATAATATGGAAAAAGAAGAATGTTTCTAAAACAGTAGACCATTTAATTTTATGTATGGTTGGATTCAAAACTTAATCCAAAGAGGGTCTGCAATGAGTAACAATAAACTTTTTGTCTTCTCTAAAATGTCAGTGATCTTAATTAAGATGTTTATGAAGTTTATGGTGCTTCCTCACTCAAAAAATGGTGTGGTGTATTGCACTGGTTGGCTTGGTATGTATGTAGTTACCCTTCTGCAAAAAATCCTGTGGGAAATTTTGATTTTTAGCAAAGTATCTAATAAGGAAGTTGAAAAACCTAACTCAGCTTAAAACAGGAATAAAGAATGAAGAAAAACAGGAAGAATTTCTTGTCTGTGAGGTAGTGGGCAGACTCTGACTTAATTCTTTGCTAAGAACTGGCAGAAATGCTGATGAATGGCAGAATTTCAGAGTGCTTATGGAGATATATTTAGAAGGGCAATCACAACTAAGCCCCAAGTGGCGTCTTGCTTACTCTGCCCCACTGAGATGGGGGAGAGAGCTGGAGAAGTAAAATTGAGAAAAATTGTGAGTTAAGACAAAGACAGTTTAGTGGGTAAAGCAAACTTTGCATGTGCCAGCAAAGCAAGGAATCCATTCTTCTCTTTCCATTGGCAAAGCAGGGGTTCACCCATCTCCAGGGAAGCTGGGTTCCATCATGTGTAACGTTGACTTGGGAAGACAAGTGCCATCACTCTGAACATCCCCCACTTCCTACTCCTTTCCCCCAGCTTTATGTGCTAAGCATGACACCATATGATGTGGGATATCCCTTTGGTCAGTTGGGCCCAGCTGTCCTGTCTGTGTCTCCTCCCAATTTCTTGTGCACCCCCCAGTCCCCTCACTGGTTGGGTGATATCACAGAATCAATGAGGTTGGAAAAGACTTCTGAGATCAAGTCCAACCTTTGAACTCCACTATGTCAGTTAAACCATGGCACTCAGTGCCGCATCCAGTCTTTCCTTAAACACCTCCAGGGACAGCCTATTACAATGTTTAATCACCCTTTTTGTGGAGAATTTATTCCTAATGTCCAACCTAAACCTCCCCTGGTGCAGCTTAAGTCTATGTCCTCTTGTCCCGTTGCCAATTACCCAGAAGGCTGACCCCCACCTAGCTACAGCCTCCTTTCAGGTGGTTGTAGAGGGTAATAAGGTCCCTGCCGAGTCTTCTTATTTCCAGGCTAAACAATCCCAGCTCCCTCACCTGCTCCTCATGGGACACATGCTGTCGACCAGCACTCCCAGGTCCTTTCCTCCTGGGCCACTTTCCAGCCTCTCTGCCCCCAGCCTGTAGCATTCCCTGGGGTTGTTGTTGCCAAGTGTAGGACCTGGCCCTTGTTCTTGTTGAACCTCTTGCCTTTGGTCTGGCTCATTGATCCAGCATGTCCAGGTCCCTCTGCTAAACCTTCCTATCCTCCAGCAGATCGACACTCCCACTCACCTTGGTGTTGTCTGTGAACTTGCTGGTGGTAGATTCAATCTCCTCATCCAGATCATCAAAAAAGATATTAAACAGGACTAGGCCCAACACTGATCCCTGTGAGAAACTACTAGTGACCAGAGGCCAACTGGATGCAGCCCCATTCACCACCACTCCCTGGGCCCAGCCATCCAGCCCAGTTATTAATCCAGCAAAGAGTGCACCTTTCCAAGATATGGGCCACCAGCTTTTCCAGGAGGATGCCACGGGAGGTGGTGTCAAAGGCTTTGTTGAAGACCAAATAGGCTACATTGTCTTTCAGGCCTGCTTATGCGCCTTCAAAATTTCTTTCTGGAGGTACGTATTGGTTAAGTATGTATTATGTATTACTTAACATTAAAATATGTATTGAAGTATATGAGAAGCAGGAAAGTCCCTAACACTGTGCAAGTGCTGCTCAGCAATAGCTAAAATATCCCTGTGTTATCCTGCAGTTTCCCAAATCAGCAGCATGAATCCCAAAACACAGTCCTGTGAAGAACATTAGCTCTGCCCCAGCCAAACTAGCACATCTAGCTAACTTGTCAGTTCCTTGTTGAGCAATATGAAACATCCAGTAAGTGTGGAGTGACCTCCTGGCCCTGCAGTGCCAGTCAAACCATGCTCAATTACACCTGGCTACGCATTCCTGCCTGAGCTAAGGACCTGCTTCTCAGTTTGAAGAGCTAGCTTTGGGAGGGAGTGTGGGCTTTGAAGGTCTCCTTTCTGAGTGATTCTGAAGTTAAGGACCTGGCAACAGCCTCTGCTTGGAAATTGTGTAGAGAAGTGGGCTCATCTGCAGTGCCTGTGGAAATCCCTGTGGAAAGGAATTGTAAATTTAAGGGAAGGGTATCAGTTTTCAGGTACTGGAAAGAAAAACCAGCTGCTTTTAGAACTCACCTTGTGGAAAATGAATTGTTTTTCTGTAGAAGGTACTTTTCTTTGAAGAGAAGGATTGGTATTTCAGCAAGTGGTAAAGCTGAAAAGCTTCTCCCACAGGCCAGAAGCGTGTGTCTCGCCCAAGTCAGGTTGTTGTTCAGCCCTGTCCTGTAACTGGCCTCCTTCTTACTCACTGCTGAGCAATATTTGACCATCAAGCTCTGCTGCTGCAGCTAAATGTCCAGTGATACTGCTTCCTGCAGAATTCTTCCAAAGTAAATCCAGGGTTTCTTCCCTCTTCTCCTTCCCCCTTTATGATTTGCTTCCAGTCATATTTTCCATAAGGAAAGCTGCCAAATGACCACTTCTTTTCAAGCAGCAGCTTCAAATTTTCTTTTAGACACATAGTTTCAGAAGAATTTTACATCAATGCTTTTTTACTTACTCAGATTTAAATTTTTAGTTTTATTCTTGCATTCCTGCTCTCATTTCAGTACATGCATACAGTAGCTTCATAAATTTAACTCTGAAGCACCCTGCCATGTTTTCAGTAGACAAGATGTTGATGCTAGATTTCAGCTGGAGTTCTGGTGGAGCATTTGCTCACAGGCAGGATGGTAATGTCCCATCAATCTGTGATGCCCTCATTTCTTTTGCCAGATATCAATGTTTAGATAAAATGTTTCCCTTCATAACTGTGAGATTTCAGAGAGAAATAGATAAATATTGGTGTCATTTTTTCAGTTTGTGTTGAAGATGCGCTCTTGGTATTCTTGGTCTGGCAGGGCTAAGGTTAGTTCTGTTGATCCTACCCTTCCCGACAGCTGAAAATACATTAACTGCTTGAATCTCCTGGGGTTATCTCCTTTTTCAAGAAATGAACACAGTACATCAAGAGAACTAAATAAAATGAACGGTTTGAAAAAAATAAAGATTATCTAGCTAAATGTATAAGTTATTCAGGATTGTAGAGACATCAGTGGGATCTTTAGCTACAAATAGTTTTTTTAAATGCAGGTCTAGCCAAAGTTTTTGTTGGCGAAAACATGCTGTGTAGTGTGGTTAGGAGTTTTTCTCTATGCCACTATGTAAAGCTTTGTGTTGCTAGACATAATATATGGTGAAGTTTAAAACTTTGGCTAGAAAGCATATTTGTGTTTCTATGAAATGTGATAGAAATAGAAAGCATACTGGTGTTTCTATGGGAACTTCCATTTTGAAATTCGATTTCTTGTGAGTTTAGAATCTCAGTCTTAAATTCATTATTAGAATGGTAAGTTCTGATCTTTTCTTGCCAGCAAGAAAAATAATTTTGCCTTTATGTAGCAGAACAGATTCCAGGTATTCTTTTGTTCCAGAAAAGCTGAAACTAATTAATGGACTACATTCTGTCAATAATATAATTTTCTCCTATAATATTTCTTCTTCTTTCTATATAGGAATTGTGCAGCTGAAGACATTGCTGGTTATAGAAATCCTAAATATGCTTTTAGTCCAAAGGCGTTCAGTTTATAAGTCTCTTTGTAAAAAGATGATTGCAGCTAGAAATACACAGACAGACTAAACAAATGTCTGAGGCTGCAAATGAAGAGAGACTAATGTCATGGGGTGCTGGCAACAGGTTAAGCTAGATTCATTGGGCAACAATATAGTTTGCAAGGTCCATTGAGTTGGTAGTAGATGGCAAACCAAGCTCTTGGTACCTCATGGTGTCCCAGAACCTATGAGCTGTTCTAAGAAGTACAGCAAGTGTAGGGAGAGATAAAAGTAGTCAAGAATTTAAGTAACGTCATAACTTCAGTGAGACTTCTCACATTCTTGGTAATAAAATAATATGGAAAGATGAAAGGAGCTACAAGTATGGTTTTTAGTTTAGAGAAATATGCCAGAGGCAAAGAGTCTGAGTGAAAAAATATTCATTTCTCTGGCCTAACAAGAAGGAGGTTAAGTCATAGGGGAATGTCTTTTAGGGAGGAGTGTGGAGTTTTTCTGGGGTTTGGGGAGTGTGGTTTTTTAGTTTGGTGTTTGAGGCTGGGGGGGTGTTTGTTTGTTCTTTGAAGAGATTACTTTGTGAAGCTAAAAGTCTATCAAAATTTAGAATCTGAAAGCTGAACTCCAATAAGCTAATTGGTGGGATACAAACTTTCCTTTATTTAGCTGCTTAATAGAATGCAAATGCCTCCTAAGTCACAAGACAAGGACTGAGTGAAATTCTATCATCTTTATTATGCAGGAGGTCAAATTTGAATGAGGATTACACTTGGTCTCTGATCATGCTCTGTAAATCTTTTTCCCTTCATGATTTTCTTTTCTTTCCTCTTCTATGCTGTCCCATGCAAACTTGATCTCCTTGTTTCATTGAGTGTGTCTGATAGGTCTGTCATTGAGAACTAGTAATGCAAGTCTTCGCTACCAGTTAGGGAATGAAAACACACAAAGTACTCTTCAGGGCTGGATTAAAAAAGTTTCTGGGAATATTTAAATTAATTTGTGACTGAATAATGCAGGATTTGACAAGATGACTGGGGGATGTTTATTATATTTGAGCTATGGGTGAGAAGGCTTCATCTGCAGTAATTGGCTGTTTTGGATACCTCTGGGACTCAGAATGCTCTACAGGATGTAACAGATTGATTTTCACTGGTGTAAGCTGCTGGGCATCTGCTTTTAGTTTAGCTCCCTTCAGAAAATTAAACTTTTACTTAAAAGCACATTTCTCCATAAATTATCACACTGTTAACTGTCAAAAAACCACAGTAAATTTTAGCCCATGTTTTAGTTGTTGGTTCTTTAGAGGTGTGCTGTGAATTAAGGCTATGTGGCTTTTGAGGCGTTTCTTCCACACATCAGAAAAAGGTGGTGACTAGCCTTTTATTTTGGAGCTTCTACCAGGACATGCCTAGGCTGATAATCTTGGAGGATATGAAATACAACTAATCTGTCACAAAAGAATCCCATTATTTTCTGTTTTGCCATTCTTATTAAACAGGGTTTTATGTGTGCCTTTCTGCTGAGGGAAGGGATGTTGCAACAGCCCATCTTCTTCAGATAATGCTCAGATGATCCTGTAGATCATTAACCACATCTTGCAGAGTTTGGCATGTGATGTGCAGCACACCACGCTGACATTCTTGCATAACTTCTCAGTGTGCTATTTGTCCTAACAATGAAAGGCCCATTTAAGTGAATTTCTTTGGAAGAATTGTTTTATGTGAATTGTGCCAAAGTATTACTTTTGGAATGTTAATTGAATTGATGTTCTAATAAAATTTAAAGAGTCAGTTGAAACTGCTTGACCTGTTGGTATACTTCAAGTTTGATGAGGGAAAGATTTCTTAGAAAGATCAGGAACATAAAGGGTGTTGTTCTCCCAACAAATCAGGGCTTTCTTTAGTGTCTTGGCCAGTAATCATTCTGTGGGTAAATAGCACAAAAGAAAAACAGGGAACACAGCCAGAATAGAATTAGGAGCACTTTACCGATGAAAACCATAAAGAGAAGCACATGAATATTGTTCCTGCTGTCATTTATTTCAGCTGTTGAGATGAGATGGGATCTTGTCACTGCATGCAAGTATCTTAAGGGCAGGAGATGATGAGGCCAGAATTTTCAGTAGCGCCAGTGATAGGACGAGGGACAGAAGGCACAAATCAAAACATGGGGAGTCTAATCTAAATATTAGGAAAAACTTCTTGACTTTGAGTGTGGCAGCACACTGGAACAGGCTGTCCAGGAAGGTTTTGGATTCTCCTTATGTGGAGATGTTCAAAACCTGCCTGGAATGATCTTGTGCAACCTGCTCTAGGCAAGCCTGCTTCACCAGTGGGGCTGGACTAAATGATTTCTAGAGGTCCCTTCCAACCTCAAACATCCTGTGATTTGTGTAGCTTTCCTTTTGAAAATGCTCTAAGCAAGCAATAAGCTTGAATCTGTAAAGAAATATAGACAGCATTACTTTTAGCAAAGTTATTAACCCTTTTTGAGGGAAGACTTCTCTTTCAAGAAGGTGGGTGAAGTCGGTAGAATTTTAGGGCAAAATCTTTAACGTATTTCGTATATGTTGGTCCTTACAGAAGCATGTCCTTCAAATCTTATTTATGGCATATTAGTTAGCTTTAGTTTAGTTCTTCTACTTAAAGGGGAGAGGAAAGAAGTAGGCTAAAAGAAATCTGCATAAAGTGTTTTTCATTAAATGTATTACTGTTCTTAGTTATGAAGTGTAGTGGAATTTCCAGTAAGTAAGCACCCCATTTGTCTTTATTTCAGATGTTGTCTAGTGATTATTTTTGTTTATAAATATTCTGAATTAATTACTTTCCCAGAGGACCTGGTTGTGATGGTTTATTTTATTTGTGTAGCAGCACATAATTTGTGCTTTTGGTACCCCTAGATAATGTAGAGGAAGAATGAGCTGCGTTTCTTAATGCACACTGGTAGGTGCTGGTGTAGACTAGCCTTCCAGGGGATAGTTGTCTTCTCTTGGCAGAATCTTAATAGCTAATTTAGGTGCCCATAAAATGTTGGCTTTGTTATTTAAAGGAATGGAAATAAAGGATGAGTTTTGATTTTTTCCTTGTATATTATTTTAGAGACAGACTCCCTCATAATAGGTCTTGATGCTTAGTAATGCTATTAATTCCATCCAGCTTTTCCTGAAACCTATTGTAGATTTTCCTTGTATTCCATGGAGAATATATTAATATCTGTTAAGTATTCCTGCATAAGTTTGTTTCCAAAGAGAAAATGTAAGATTTATGCTCTTTTAAAAAAATGTGTTTAAGAATTAGTCCTGTCTCACAACCCTTTACTGACTTACCTCGGTGTGTTTTTCCTAGATTTTATTTCTATCATAATTTAGATTCCCTAGTAAAAGAGTTTCGATATATTTTTGGATGTGTTTTATTCCAGACACTGTTGGATCACTGATGGTAGTTTAGTAGACTTCTAAAAAAATATCTCTTTGATATTTTTATTTACATGGGCGGGTACAGCTTAATCTCTCAGGATAAAAGTCATACTGTGGAACCATAGCTCATAAATTTGGGATTATAGTGCCAAGGCATTTCCTGTTTTATCAAAACTTTCTCTGCTTCCAGTTAGATGACTAGTTGGATTTTCTTGAGTAACTTTATCTGGTTGTTCAGACAAAAATAAGATCTATTAAATGAAATTTTAAATATTTTATAGAATTCTGTAGTCAGCCAGTAGACTGTATAAGATTTCTGAATGTGAATTCAGTGGGGACTAGATTATTCTGACATCATGTAATGCCACTTCCAGATCAGGAAAATAATTTTACATTCTTCCTGTATAACAGCGTGCTACAATCTCAAGATCTGCCTTTTATTCAAATGTCATGGAGTTAAATGTATTAGAAAGCATCTGCTTCACTGCTTACAATTCATAAAGCTTTCTCCTCTGTGACAGTCAGCTCAAATACATCGTTGGTTCCTGTGAATTTGGGGCTTGCCTCCATTGGGATATTGTGATCTTTTTTATGGGAAGAGATTTGTACCGCTTGGAACTAATGTCCAGTATATTTGCCTTCCTGAATGCTGGCCTCCAGGGGAGGAGAAGCAGCTCATGCAGTACATTTCCTTTATCTATATAAAACCAGCCATATAAATATCTAAATGCTGTCAGGCTTGGCTCTTAGTAGCTTTGGACCTAAGCTTGTGAACAATCTCTGTGATAAGGACTCTGTGTGTGTGTGTGTATTTGTAGGAAGAAGGAATCATGTGCAGCACAATGGTGCATTTACATGTTTTTGTTTTAAATCAGAGTGAAAAGAAAAATGTTGTAAAGACTGAAGTTGTATTAATTGTTTCTATTTATTTTAAAAGTGTTTTTGGATAAGCACTATTTTCTAAGACCAGATTTGAGGATGTTTAAGTAATTCGTAAAAAATGATTGTGCAGTGTGCAAGTTCTAGTCTTTCTGGTCATTGATTTTTGTGTCCAAGGGGCACATTTGTTAGTGGAAGTGTGATATTTCTAGTAGGATAATAAAAGCTGTCTGGAGGACAGGGCTCAATTTGATCATGATTTCTTGTCTTGCCTAAGTGAGAAGTGAATGAGTGCTCCTGGTTCAGGTTGTTTTCTCACACTGAGCTGCTGTTTTGCAGAAGGAGCTTTGTAAGCCTAGAATAATTCATGTTTGTAGAGTGGGGATGTTTGCAGGGTATTGGCAATTTCAATCTCCTTCAGAACTCAAAGTATTTGCTTATTTAGTAAAAATTGCATCGATTTAAGGGTAGAGATGATTTCTTTCGCAAATTTAAATCTTGTTCTATTGCAAAATAAAGATTCTTGACTTAAAAATTCAGAATAAATTGTGTTTAGAAGTGGAATAAGCATGTCTCAATCGTGTATTACTTTGAGCCCACTCTCTTGACTGGTTTTGGTGTTTTTTCTTTGGAGAGCTGTATTAAAGAATTTTCCTTTGTTCATTGTTCACTTAACCCATCTGGTTATTATTTTCTTCTTCCATGTGTAGCTCTTTCTACTTTAAAACATGAAAGTGAAGCCCTTTGAGTATTAAAATCAGTACTATCCTATGTTTGTGTTATATTCGGCTTTGGCCAAGACATACATATGTAATTTTAATAACTTAAATAGAAACTGCTAAAATAGGGCACAGTTCGTGCCTTGAATGTTGATTCATATCTCAGTAATGAGTATAAACAAAATAAATGTCATCTTGTTTTTTAGCAGAGCTAGACATCTGTTGCATTCTGAAACTTCAACATACACAAATGTCTTCTATAATGCAGATTTTTGAATGTATAGTACTGGGTGAAGGTGAAGCTTAAATGAATTTTATAGTTATTCAACTGTAGTTGTTTTTGTGGTTGGTAGTTGTTTTTTTCGGGGAGGGCTAGGGGGTATTGTGGTAGAGGTGTTTGTTTGTATTTGTTGGTTTAATTATTTAGCTTTTCTCCCTCTCAGAGACTTTCATTCCATGGGGAATTTTGTTTTGAAGAAAAACTAAATGTTGACATTTTTCTGGAAGATCAGGAAATTGTATATTCAGACAGCTCCTGGACATGTAGAAATTGAACTCTCCAGTGCTTTCTGACTCATGTTTCTACTAATTCCTGCTTGTGTCCTCCTTATTAATCCTTTGGGATGGAGAGTGTTATTTGTACCCCCAAGTAAGCACAGGTGTAGTCCAGTTCTTAATAAATCTCCTGACTTCAAGGGAAATATGATAAAGCCACCTACAAGAAATAAATACCAATCTTGAACAAGGAATGAAGAACTCTGACTTCCTCACTTTCAAAACTTGTCAGCCTGACTTGTATGTGGGCAGGAGAATTCTCCTGAAACCTTTAAGGACCTTTACTGTTTGTTCTTTGATAATCATTATGTGTCTTGGTATATGTGCACAAATAGAAATCTCAGTTCCTAGCAAAATTGTTTCCCCTGATGTCCTTTAAAGGGTCACAGCTTTACTGCTTTGTCTGCAAACAGAAGGAAATGTTGTTCCCTTTTCAAAAGGGATGTTTGTCTACTCTTGTGATCGCGAGGATGTTCCTGCTGAGGTAACTCAAGAGCATAATGGTCACCCTTTGAACCTTCATCTACTGCAGCTGAATCCTCAAAGCTCATTTCTTTTTAGTACTGATTTCTGTGCTGTGTCATGGGTGTCATACTTTCTCTTTTCTCCTATTCTAGTTACCTCCCTAGGGCACAGTTCCTGTCCCTCTCCGTGTACACTCGAGTTCAGTCTCGTATAAAGCAGAAAGAGACTCTGAAAGGCAAAACCTAGCTGATACCTTGTGTTTATGTTAATTCCTCTCTACTGTTCAGATTACAATATTGCTTAAATCACAGTGAAAATACTTGGAAGATACCTGGTTTTTAGACTGAGAACTTCCCAGGCAGTTTTGCACTCTTGTGCAATTTTAATGCAATGTTCACATGCCTCTATAGCCCCCCTTTGTTTACTTTTTCCCACTACATATTTACCTTAGTCACTGAGTTATGCTGCCACTCAGACTGTAATATCAGAGTAGAAACAGTACTTCTTTCAGTATTCTATTGAAGACCTTTTTAGCTCTTTAATATTCATTGTGTTTTATTCCCTCCAGACTGAAAGTAACAACCTGTTTTGCATTCTTGTATGTGCTCAACACTGAGAGATTTAAAACTTGTTCTTCTGATAGAAGTTTTCTTGAAAGAGTGTGTGTGTGTGAAGTTATGCCACTTCAGACATTGTGGTGAAAGCCTTTGAAGAGGTAGTCGATAAGGAGCATTTAGATCTGGCTTCTGCACTCATGAACATCCACAGCAACTTGCTGGGCTACTTTGGATACCACCCTCAGGGGCCATGGGCAGGCAGAGAGCTCCACGAGCGCCTCCACTGAGGCGCTGCTGTTGTCAGTGAATCCCACAACTGGGAAGGGATGGGGATGCTTGGATGGGCTGTGGTGCCGTCCAGAGAAGGCATTCACAGGGGCTGCTGCCTTCCAGCTGAGAGTCAAAGTGCTGTAGGAGGCTGGCTAGACCAAAGCCTAGGCCTTAAGTTCAAGTCTCAGTACAGTTTAAATCTAGCCTTGCTTATTTAGCAAGCCAGCCTCTTGCAAAGTCTGCTTTTCCCTTCTTTCTCTGCTAGGTTTGTTCCAAACTTTATGGTACTGAGGTCCATTTGGCTCAAAACTCTTTGGTTTTTTTGTAACAACCATCATAGGACTTTGAAAATGTGTGTTGGCTGTGCTGCCTCTGAGCGGCTGAAGTCTCCAACAGGACTTTGTATATGTGATGGAGGAGGTTCTGAAGAGCTAATGGTGCTGCAGATAAGGATACAGCTGTAGGGTTGTTGAACTGCTCTAAGCAAGGTAGAATATAAAGATAAAAAGAAAAATGGATATTAGTTTTTGGTTGCTTGGCTTTCAGAAATTTCCCTGATGTTGTGCCTTTGTGGTTGATTTGGTGGTTCTTGCAATTCCTTTGACTGCAAATTATTTGATAGTTCTGTCACTCTTCTCTGTTACCTTTTTTGAAAGGTCAAAGTTGTTTAATTGTAGGATTCAGGCTTTACCAATTAATTTAGCTAATTGTATAAGAAAGTGTGTGGTTGGAGTGGGACCTGATGGGTCCAGAGGGAAAAATAAATGTCTATAAGAAGGGGGATGGCTGTTCTCATGCAGTAAGTTTTTCACCCTAATGTTTGATGCTATTTTGCCTAACACCTTGAGGACAGATACTAGATTAAATACTTTGTGTAGTTTTGGGGTTTTTTCCCCATAGAGTTGTTCCAGCCCTTAAGTGTCAGAAGGGGTCTGTACAAGGAAACTGCTGCAAAAATACATTGTGCAGTTTTTTCTGCATGTTGATTGTGCTGTGGGAGTGAGCAAGGGAGACTATCCATAATTCCTCTGACATAATTAATCCCTTATGCAAGGTAAATTCATACTGTTTCTTTCCCTCTTTCAACAATGTATTAGTTGTAGAAGTAGTCAGTTGGTAGTTACCATGTAAAAGTGTCATGGTTTATATTATGCTGTGCAAGATTAGATTAGCATACAAATTCCATAAAACAAGTAATAGTATTGTTCTGGTACTAGGTTGCTGTAGCAAATGATTCTGGGGGCTGCATTTTATAGCTTAGGCATCTGAAGTGGGAGAACAGAGGGAGATATATGTTCCATTGTGCTTTCCAGACCACACTATAATCAGGGTTCGGCTGAAAACAAAATCAGTCACGGCACAAACTTTTACTGAAAAACTGGGAACATTTAAAGGCTCAGTTGCAGTGCAACTGAAAGCACGACTTTGACATGAAACTGGAGAAAAAAGTATAAAAGAACTGATCTCCCTTCCGTGTATCCCAATCTCCCTTGCACTTACTCAACATACCTAAACAAGGGTATAGCTATTCTTTTTTCTTTTATCCCTTCTTTTTTCTTATCTGCCAGATCATTAGTTAAAGAATTTCTTTTGCTGAGGGAAAGCAAATCAGAGGTTTTACAAAATTGCACTGAAGCAATTTTCCATAAACTTTGCCTAATAGTTTTCTGTATTCTGTTCATTCAACTTTTGACCTCTACAATGTCATATAATTCCTTTTACCAATTATTCACTTGGCAGGAAAGTATTTAAATTACAAGCGTGTTTTTGATGTGAAATCCTCATTTTCTGTGTGACAAGAGAATAATTGAGGAACAACTATTTACTCTTTCTCAGCATTAGGCCAGAATTTATAGACATCTGTTTCTACCCTTGTTTCCAATCATTCACCAGCCTGAGAGATCCCACAATTTTTCCTCATGCAAATGTTTCACATACTTCTGAGCATTCTCACCAGCTTCCTTTTACACCTCTTTATAATGAACTCTGCACCTTTCCAAATATGTTTCTCTGGCAGTTGCCAGAGTTTCACTTGGTGTTAAAAGTGCAACAAGATTTGGATTTCATGTTCTAGCTTGAGGTTTTCCAGATTTGTTTTGCTGATAATGATGAACATTTTGTCTCTCTTCTGGCAACTAAGTGGAGTAGAGTCCTGATGTTTGTTGAAGGACTTAACTGCAGTGGCTGTTCTGTTCCCGACTGGAGGTAGATTCTGAGTTACTTTCACAGTGTGCATGTTCACGTGCAGATGTGTTTTTCCCAATATGTGCTGACCTGCATTTTTCAGCATTAATTTCTTCTGCCTTTCCTATTCCACAGTCATTTACAAGGATTTCATAATTAGTCATTGATGATGAAATAGCTCATGGTGGTCAGTAGCTTTGTGCACAAAATGAATGTAACCAGACCTCTTCCAGATTTTCTGTAAATGAAGGCTGTATGAAAGGGATTGTATGAAAAGAGTTGGAAAATTATGTTGATTTTTAAACATTGGTAAGTGTAATTGTCTCTTTTTTATTTTTTTTTTTTCTTTTTTCGTTCACACTTATATGGTGACCTAAGGCTGACTCTGATGGCTGGTTGAAATCCAGTGTGTTTTATCTTTTTCTTGATACCATTTTGGACAGTAAAACATACAGCATATTCTACAGGTAGCAGGTATTTGGGGAAAGTAGCAGTTCTCAATAGGAAGGAAAACACAGTTTGTCTTCTGCTTCATTTCCCTTAGTGCCATTTCAACTACTGAAGAACATTGTTTGCTTCCCAGGATTTAAAGAAGAGTCAGTTTTGTCTTCCAAGAAATAAAGTTGAAGGATACCATCAAGGCTTACTTGGAGGTGCTGAAAGATAGGCACTGAATGAGGATTAGAATTTTCTGAATGTTGTATGTTTAATACTCTAAAAAAGTGTGAAAACTTGTGGTGGGACAGATGCATATCAAATGGCTGGATACCACAAGAGACTTTCCCTTTAAAGCCAATGTACTTGAGAAGTGTGGGCATGTAGCATCAGACTGAATAGCTTACAAAATTCTCCAACCTAGGAAGAAGTGGATTACTGATTTTGATCCGGATTTCTGAGCTGGATGTACTTGAAAATGTGTGCTGAATTTATAGGAGTGATAAATTCTAGCAAAATTTGAAACAGTAGAACTTTTTTGTTTATAAATGGTTAAGTAGATGGGTGGGCCATCTGTGGCTTCAAGCAGGGTAGTAGCTAATGTGACATATATCAACTAGCATGCAATTTAAGAAAAAAGAAACCACTTCTTTTTTCTTTCTGTGTGTGAATGCCGTGTGAGCTTCCTCGTTCACTTGTCTTTACAGATTCCCTTCTCTGAGACTGAGCAAGCAGTGAGCAGAGCTGTTCTGTGTCACTGTTGCTCTCTTAAGAAAAAACAGAAACAAAAACCTGAAAGTGCTAAAATAACACATTTTTGCCTTCACTGCTTCATCCAGACTTGTGAAATTGGTTTAAAATTCCTTAAACTCTCTTACTTGGTTAATAATGAGTCTTCCAGCACACTAACTTTTTGTTGTGTTTAAACCTTTGCCAGGACGGGAGCAGTTCCATGGCCTTGGGTCTATGTACTGCAGGGGAGCAGCTGCTGTGATCCTCACGTACGATGTGAACAGCCTCCAAAGCCTGACAGAGCTGGAAGAAAGATTCTTGGCACTGACAGACAGTGCAAGTGCTGACTGCATTTTTGCTATTGTTGGAAATAAAGTTGACCTCAGTGATGACTGTACTTCACCACCGGATGAAAATAGACCTGAGAAGTCTGTTGCCAGCTGTGGCTCAAAGGTGCGAAAACAAGTCCGTGCAGAGGATGCGATTGCGCTCTATAAAAAGATACTGAAATACAAAATGCTAGATGAGAAGGATGTTCCAGCAGCTGAGAAAATGTGTTTTGAGACCAGTGCAAAGACAGGATACAAGGTGGACTACCTCTTTGAAACTGTGTTTGACATGGTAGTCCCAATAATCGTACGGCAGAAGGCTGAGGGGCCACCGCAAACCGTAGACATCACAGACTACAAGCCCGCCAAAAGGACAAAATCAGGTTGTTGCACCTGAACCATTTACCTGACGTAAGAAAAGGGGAGGGATTTTTCACTCCAGCAAGATGAGGAATAGGAACTGCTTGCAGTTCGTCAGAAAGGAAAAGTCAAGGAATAAAAAGACTAAAATGGTGTATGAGAAAAACAAAACAAATAAATCTTCTGACCATTAAAGGCTTCTGGGAAGCTGTGTGTATAAAGAAGTGGAAATATGAGTGAAATTATGGAGTAAGACTTGCCAGTTCCATGGTCTCTGAAGGCAAATGATGTGTTTTTACAATGGATAGCGACAATCATTTGGACAGATTTGAAAGAGTCTGGTTTTTAGTGAGTTGCCATTTCATGTTGCATGTTCCTGTTTGTGTACTCTTGACAATTTTCATATGATTATCTTCTTTTCCCTTACGATTCTAACTTTGGAAGATTGAACACTCAGTACTTTTTTATTCTTAAGGAAAGAAAGAAAATCCAGGTATATTTATATTTGTAGCTAATAAATCAATTGTAATCTTTTTATGTCAGACATGCCAGTGTACAATTCAAAAGCGGAACTATTAAAATCACTGTGGATATGTACTATTCATTTGGAGACTTTATTAATGTGAATTCTCCTTCCGTTGTGGGCTTCCATATGTTAACAAGCAGTATCCCAGCTCTTGCTGTTCTAATTGCAAGTTGCAGGAGGAAGTTTTCCTCTTTCCTTTCATTTTTCTCTTGTAATTCTTTCTGATATAGGTGGATCTTGGGGAAGAAATCAATCTTATTTTATCTGCATTTTGGTAAAAACCTCTTTCTGGTGCCTGTAGGGATACCATTGTGTTCAGTACCTGTGTTCTGTCTCACTTCCCACTCCTCCTTAGTTGTTCTCAGGCAGAGCTGCAGCTTTGATTTTTATCAGCTATGCATGACATTACTACCTGGAGTAGTAATTACCTCTGCTTGGAGGGACGTGAAGACTGGTGTTTCCTCATGTGAAACGGTCTAAAGAAGGAAGGGAAGAAACTGCCTTTTGTGGAGTAAAAGGCCCATGAAGGAGAAATAATGAGGTTTCTCTTCTGACTGCAGTAAAAAGGGGGGGCTAACACTTAATACAGCTCCTAGACTATCCCAACCCTCTCAGCTACAAAGAATGCATGTAGTGACCCAGGAGCTCACACTGAACTGAGACTGGAGTGAAGAACTACTAGTTTTTAAACACACACACACACACACACACACACACACACACACACACACACACACACACACACACACACACACACGCATGAACACATACCCTGAAACCACCCCCTATTCCTCCTAAGACCAACCAGCCAATAAACCCTGAAGATGCAGCTTGCATATTTTCAGTTTTGCAAGGTCTCGTGTGGGGACTCCTTAATCTTCCTTTGGATGCCTCTGGTATAATTTTTAAAACTAAAGGGTTGGTAGTTCTTATGCTTTGTCATTGCTTCTCTCTGTCCCACCCAAATCACAGTTGTTTAGAATAAAGGGAGACAATTAATAAATAATTAAATTATTACTAAGCATATTTAAAGCATCTTTTTTTTGAAAGTACATCCTCTTGAGCAAATTGCTGTAGAGTAGTAGCTTTATTTTCTGCTTTCAAGTTAATTCACAGTATAAATGCAGTGGGGAAAAATGGCTTGAGAGAAAACCCACCGAATATTAAATAATAAAATCCTAGGTTTGGGTTGGAAGGGACCTTTAAATTTTATCTAGTCCAATCCCCCACACATTGAGCAGGTAGGTCTTCAATTTAATCAGGTTGCTTAGAGCTCTGTCCAATCAAAACAGGAATGTTTCCAGGGATGGGACATCTATCACCTCTCTGGGCATCCTGTTCCAGTGTTTTACCCCACTCATTGTAGAAATATGTCTTCCTTATCTCTAGTCTGCACCTACCCTTTCATGGTTTAAAACCATTACCCCTTTTCAAATTCTACGGGCCCTACTAAAGGTTGTAGTATTTTGGGTTTGCTAGTGGCTTGCAGTTTAACACACATCTGTCAGAGACTAAACAGCACCTAGGCTGTGGAATTTAAAAATGTGTGCAATTAGAAACCTTCTAGCTATTAACAAAATTCCAGAGTCAGTATGTAGTCTTCCCTTAGGACTGGGAAGAGACAAACAGACTACACTCAGTTTTGTTTGTGACCAAAGGGGATGTGCTGACATATCTGTGAGAAGTCCAGTGCTGGTTTCCCTGTGTCTGTTGACAGCTGAACCTGCAACATGCATTGATTGCAAGCCCAGACTTTTTGGGAGATACTTGGGAGATGTACATCTAGAAGGTACAAAACAGGAAAATATTTGTAAATTTAACATCCAACACTTTATACTATAAATATTTGCAATTTAGTTGCACCAGCATTTGATTCATATGAGATCTTAAGGAATTCTTACAGTCTTTCTAAAAGCTTCTACTTTGGTGTTTTCGCCAAATGAGATGGCACACAAACTAGTCAGGTGTGTGCTGAACTTCTGCCCTTAAGCCTACACTTGTCTGGCATGATGTTTGTGGCTTTTTAGAGTTGCTGGCTATTGTTCCTTGAGAAACTTCTGGATTGATGATGGGTTGTCACTGTACCAGCCTTTAAGACATCATGGGGTTACACGACAAAACCTGGGAAGTTACATAATACACAAGAGCTATTGATGAGAGGTCAGTTGCCTGGAGCTGGGCCTGTTGTGGTGATGCTTCTGAAACCAAGGGAAATCCTCCCCGCCAGGACTAGCGAAGGTGGATGAAAGCATGGACGAAGGACTCTGCCTGCCCTGCCAGAGAGAGGGAACTCATTTTCCAAGCATTTATTTCCCCTGCCCCCTTCCCTGTTATGTCCAGATCATGTGAAGTGATTGAATAGTGAAATAAAAGAGGTGTTGTTTTTGGCCGTGCTGGGTGAATGTGAGCTAGAGGCCAGCCAGTGCCTGAGGTGATGGCAGAGCCAGGCTGACCCATGGGAGAGGATCCATCCTGCTTGCTGCCCCTCATTAGCATTGATGGTGCAAGACTGAGGTTGCCACAGGCCTTTGACAACCCCAACAAGACTTCAGGTCTTGTGGGGGCCACAAAAGGAGCCAGAACCTCCTCAGTGCCCAGAGGGCTGGCACAGCTTCTGAGCCACTTGGTTATACTCTTGCCCACATCATGGTGGGAAGCACCCCTGTTTTTGCTTCTCAGCTTGTGAGTCATGGGATGCAGTGATGTTGCTTATTTCCCTTGTTCAGTAGGGTTTGAACTGTTGTGTGCTGAACAACTGCAGGGCCAGGTCCCCACTCCCCCTCAGCAAGGGTAGGCGGCCATGTCTGGGGGTGCCACTGGTCCCCATGTGGTTACAGGGGCAGCTGCTGCCTGCACTGGGGCGCTGTTGGCACATCAGCAGTGACCCCTCAGCCTCTCCCGTGGCAGCAATCTCACACCTCCTGTGCCAAGGCTATGTTTACTGCTTGATGTTTGCTGATTTTCTATTTCTGGCAGCTGTGGACAAGCCCAGTCATGTAGGGTGTGAACAGACCCTGCTCATTTGGTCAATACACTGAGGGAATAATTGGTGTCGACTCACATCACTATGTTGACTTCACTGTATGTGTTGATATACTGATGCACTATTACCTACAGAAGGGGAATATAATCTCATTTATCTTCTCCAGGCTCAGCAGCATGTTATACTTCAGCATGTTTTCAAACAGGGAAGTAAAGGAAGCAAACACTATGCTTTGAAGCAAAAAATGATCAAACCAAGGCAAAACATTTCTGTTTCTTTTCCATCCTAGGCTGGAGCACTACAGTTCAGTAAAAGGATTGTTTTGTTTTACTGTGGCTGAGTTTTTCCTGTATAAAGACATTTTAGCTTCCTGAAAGTAGGTTTTACAATCAGAACTGTGGAATGGTGTGAGTTGGAAGTGATCTTCAAGAATCATCTAGTTCCAACCTTCTGGCCATGGGCTGGGACACCTGCCACTAGACCAGGTTGCTCAAAGTGCCATCCAGCCTGGCCTTGAACACTCCTGGGGATGGGACATCCACAGCTTCTCTGTGCAACTTGCTCTGGTGTCTCACCATGCTCACAGTAACAAAAGCCCTCCTTCTGTCCAAACAAAACCAACCCTCTTTCAGTTTAAAGCTGCTGCCCCTTGCCCTGTCACTACAGGTTTTGTTAAGTCTCCTGTAGCTACTTTGAGGCTGCTAGAAGATCTCCCCAGAATCTTCTCTTTTTTCAGCTGAACAACCCCAACTGTCAGGCTGTCTTCACAGGAGAGGAGGTGAATTTCAAGCTAAGAGGCAGTTTGACGAGTCAGTCTTCCTCCAGACAGTGCTCTGGATTAGCTCACCAGGTGAAATCCTCTGTCTGCTGTGAGTGTTCCATGTGTTTGTGTGCACGAGCTCCCTCCACTTCTCGGAGACGCGATTGCGCAGGCTTTGGAGAAGCACAGCTGTGAGTATCCAGACCTGAAGCACATGACGTACACAAAGTACAGAAGCTCAAGCCTGCTTAGCACCTTGTGGGTTTTGTAGTTGGTTTGTTTTTCCCCTGCATTATGCCAATGTGTTCCGCTTAATGCTGTGCTGGAACCAGTCTGAACAAACTTGTTAAGGACAGTTTATTGAGTCAGAGAAAATGAGGAGGCAAAGCAACTCTTGGTGGAAGAACTGTGCGCTAAAGTTCTGTGTGCAAAAGCAATGAGCTTCGTAGGAAGATTAGGCCATAAATATATTAGCTATGAAAATCCAAATAGTTTGCTGCTGTTGTTGACATAATCGGTTTTTACAGATTTGTATAGCCTTTCAGAGCTACAGCATGGCCAGAGAGCTCATTTAAAGCTCAGGTAATTTCTCTGTTTATGGATCTATCTAATTCTATGAACAACTAATCTAGGTTAGACAGTGTGCTAGGTAAGGACCTGAAGGCAGCCTACAAGAAAGATGGAGAGGGACTTTTACAAGGGCATGTAGTGGCAGGACAAGGGGGAATGGCTTCAAACTGAGAGTTGGTATAGATTATAAATTAAAAAATTCTTTACTGTGAAGGTGGTGAGGCCCTGGAACAGGTTACCTAGGGAAGCTGTGGATGCCCCATCCCTGGAAGTGTTTAAAGCCAGGTTGGATGGGGCTCTGAGCAACCCTGTCTAGTGAAAGGTGTCCCTGTTCATGGCAGCTAGGTTGGAACGAGATAATTTTTATGGTTCCTTCCAATCCAAACCATTCTATGATTCTAGAACTTTAAATTAACTTATACATTATATTTTTTTGTGGAGGTAACACTTGTCAAGTTTGGTGAATGTTGGTTTCCTAAACATTGTAGAGCATGAATAATAGGTTGTTTTAATCTGCAATGTCACAATTTATTTGCTTTAATCATTCAACAACTGATTAAATACTATTTTAGTTGTTCAGCTTAAATAAGTGATTTTAGACACACAGTTGCCTCTTGGATATTTTTAAGTGCTATGAAATAAACAAGTGTATTCTGGGTGAAGAGTTTGAGTTTCAGTGGGAGGAGTTTTCTGGGAGTGTTTTTCTAATTCCTTAGTGCAAACAAAGTATTTCAACAGAGCGGTTCATATGCATTGTATGAAAAAACATAGTTTGCAAAATAGAAATCATTAACAAATAGAGATGTAGAAAAAACCAGGTTTTATTTATGATACAGTGAGTTTGGAACGTAATAATAAAAGCCAAGAAGCACCTGAAGCAGGAATGAGGTGAGTTACTGAAAAATCAAATGTCATTGCTATAAATGTTAACCAGATTATGTGACTATGAAATTTGTAACTGATCCTTTTTCCCCTCCTCTCTTGCAGTGGTGACAGACAACTTTGGGCTAAATTGCTTCTTTCTACAGAAGGAAAGAGCTAGCCATTCGGGCCATTTATCAAGACCTTTCTGTGGCCAAATAAATGCCTTGCTCACCTCCCCTTTGCTTTTGCAAGGATGACTGTGTGAAAACTGGGATGGTGGCCGTCCCATTGCCACATGTCCCTAGCTGCCAGGAAAGCATGACTTTAGACAGCCAGCTGGCAGGGCTGCAAGTTCTGTTTGAAGGTCATGTGGCATCAAGCAATGTGTTCTGCAAACCCTGCCCTGTGTGCAACAGCTGCTCCAACACAACGTGGCTAAAACCTGTTTGTGGTGAGTGGCTTGATTTCAGAGGGGAAAAGGTGCAATGCAAAAACCAATTGCTGCTGATGCTGCTGGTACTGTATGAGTAGAGTGACACAGATGAAACGTCCACAGCATGGTGGAGCAAGGGATCTTTGGCCTGGGGTATGTCTAGGAAAAACCCCATCAAGCTTATAAAATAAAATGCTGATCTTCATCGTATAGACTTCTAGCCAAATTGAAAAAGTTGCGTTTTGTGGTCACTCCTTCTGGGAGCCTGTGGGCTTTGTTACTGGCAGTGGTTAAGTGCTAAAGCATGGTGAGGCTTGAAAAAAATAAAAGTATTAGGTTGGGTGTGTTTGAAATGCTCAAGCACAAAATACTAAAATTTAAGTTAGGAATCAATGCTGGACATAAACATTTTGGACCATGGTATATTTTCAGTATTTTGCAAGGATTTAGGACTTAGATCACCCTGTGTTAATTTATGGAATTGCAGCTGTTAGTGTTTATTGTTGTGACAAATACAGTATATAGAAAGATACATATATTCTTTTCAAGTAAATGTGGTGGGTATCTGACCAAGGCATACTTTTATTACTGAAGTTCTTCTGGTGTTTCAAAGCTGCTAGTATTCTATCATTTGGCACATGATGTATTACTAGGCTAGCCAAAAAATGTATATATATACTGCATAGTGGGAGAACACAGCACTAGATTTGTTAGATTTAATTTGTGTTATACTTAATTTGCTTTTACAGACATTTAAAAAATTAATTCTCATTCAGCTTTTGAGGTAATAAGTTAAAAAAAAAAAAGCACCAACATGATTTATTCAACTGTCTAACCACCACAGAAGGCTCCACTGTATAAAAACTGCATGATAAGGCGGTTCCTTATACTGCGAGAGACTTCTATAAGTTTTTCATACAGACTTGACATCTGCTGATATGGCTTCGGATGAGTCCTGCCTTGAGTGTGTCTCCCGAGGGCTTGCTTTGGAAGGGTTGGTCGATCGTGGTGAGCCAGAAGCTGTATTTGTTTGCGAAGTAGTGACAGGTTCCGCGTGCGCCATTGCATTCGATGAAAGGAGTCGCCCTGAAGTCTTCCAGGCAGCTCCCAGGAGAAACCAGCGACTGTCCTCCGCCTTCATCACCAGCAGCAGTGTGCTAAGGGAGACAAGGAGGGCAGTGTTCAGAGTGCAACCTCAGGCAATGCTGTCATAAACTTGCATGTGTGAAAAGAGAAAGCCCACTAGAATTGCTCGCAATTCTTATCTCCAGAGGAGAAAGCTGGCCAGTCCTGCAGCTTTGTAAGGGTTTGGCTATGCTATAACTATATAAAGCAGCTAGCCCATATGCTGATGTCACTTTAAAATCTTCTAACAAACATCTTTGCTACAGTCAAGATTTTCATTGTTGAAAGTCTTAGAATTGGAAAATCATTTAGGTGGGAAGTCAGGACTGGAGATCACTTCAGCCAGTGCCCTGCTCAAAGCAGGGCCGACACCAAAGTCACCCTCAGCTGCTCCAAGGTGCTCTTGAATTGTTAATACCTCCAAGGATGGACTTTCCACAACTTCTCTTGGCAACTTGCTCCTCTGTTTTATTACCCTCACTAAGAACAACTTTCCACCATACATGTAACTTGAATTTCCCAAATTATAAAGTCAGTCTGACCCTACACCACACAGGAGGAGCTCTGTGGAAACAAAATTAGCATCTATACAATAAATAGTTCCCTCTATGACATGTTTTTTTGACAGAAAATTACACCAAAATCATGCATCTTTATACCACTCAACTCTTGCCTTTGACAGGTTCTGTAATAATGAACTGCATGTTACTTTTATTTTGTCAAAGGCATTTTCTCTGTCCCTTCAGGAGCTGTACCACTGTATTTTTAAGTGATCCTGTTGAATTTTCTGTTAGAAAGTGAAAGAATTTGCAATATAAAAGAAAGCAGATGGAAAAGAAAGTTCTTAAATAGTTTTGTAAATATAGGGAATGTAAGAAGCAGCATAAATTATTAGAACTTTGAGGCCTCTTCAGTTGGAGCTGGAAAGCAGATAGTAAAATCTGCTGATGCTATTTGAGCCCTGGCTTGGGAGAGCCCTGCTTGGCAACCTCAGAATGAGCACTGGCATTCCATGCTTGGTGTACAAGCTCCAACTCTATGCCTATAACATCTCTTCTGGTATGGACTATGGCTTTTTATCCTTCTGCAGTGCTTACTCTACTTGTACAGGATGTATGATAGTAGAGTGCCCTTGTGACATGAAATCTTACTGATTTCTCCAGCTGTTTGGGCACAGTCTGTGCTGACTGAGGATTGTACCTTACTCAGGGGAGGGAGGTGACAAATTGAAGCCAAGGAATTAAAACAGTATGTACTCTGAGAAAACCACAAGTGTGCTTTACTTCTTCCACAGTTGCCTGAGAAGCAAAAATGCGTACACCAAACACTTCATTTGCTCCAAAAGCTAGCTGGGAAAATGGGAATTCTTCTCACTGTATCATAGTGCTGACAGACTTTGTCCTGCCAAAGAGTTCTTGCTAAGGTGACAACTTTGTTCTGAACAATGCTCCATGCTTACATGGGGCTTTGCAAATATTTAATTAATTCTTGGCATTCTTGTGAAGTAACTATGAGATTGGTATCAGGGCTTTTTATAGAAGCAAAAGAAAGGTCCAACACAGGGACGGCAAAAAGTTTGACCTGCTCTCCCAAAATGTGGGGTTTTTTTTTTGTAACTAATTTTGGATTTCCCTTAATCTTATTTTCTGAAAAATTTAGGTTTTTGACATACAAAAGGTTTGTGGATAAGATGCCTATTGTTCTTTTATGATGTCTTCTGCCACAGGAATTTTTTTTTATTCCAACACTTGACTTCAGTATTCAGTCCAGTCTTCAGTAAGTTAACATGGGCACGCTGCTGCAAGTTCTGGCTCTCGTGTACATCAAGCAAGTCAGAAAAATGAGAATCTCTGAGATCATTCATTACCATTTTAGCTGCTCTTTACCATGTGAAGCCCTCCAGTGCTCATATGATCCCTCTGTATAGTCTTGTGAAAAAGGGTCAGGCCCTTCAGTAAGTCTTCTGCTGCACACCCAGCACTACATTTTTCTGTAACATCCCATTTCCTAATTACAGGATCACAAGATTGAAGAGATCCTGTAAGCCATGGGATGTACAGCTTGGCTCTTATTCTATTAGTGATACAACACTGAAACTTAATTTTAAAAACAACCAGAGACTGTCTCTCTTTCCAGAGTAAATGAAAGACTTTGGCTTCAAAATTTTTGACCAAACACCAGTGATTTTTAAATTTCGAAAAGAAAGGGAAAAGTGTGTTGTTGTTTTTGCTTTTTTTCCCCCTCGATCAGCTTCTTAGTAGGTATATATGTAAGTAACTCCAAATCTTTAGCTGTAAAAATGCTTTTTAGGCTACTGTTGCACTTCAGTGTAATTTTATTTGTTGAGTCACAGCTGTCCTTTTGTTCTTTTCTGAAGCGCTATTTTGTGCATAAAGTAAGGTCTCCAGATGCTACTCTGACAGGAGACAATTTTCTCTCAAACTCACAGAGATTTTCACCTTCCTATTCTGCTTCCTAGAAATTACTTTTGTAATTCCCTGGTTCCCCAGTATGATGCATGGTTTTGGTCTTGCTGGCTCTAAAGTGGAGCAGCCTTCCTAGTATCTAACACTCAAATTTCAAACCCACTGCTGCACAAAATGTGCCACTGGAGACCAAATACCATAAGGAAGGAATATCCGATCCACAAACTGCGCCAGCCTTCAGGGCAGTGAGGAATAGAAGCTTCTTGGCTGTGGACAGCAATGGCCACAGCTGGGGCCTCACAAACTGAGCAGCGACTGATATATGGCTTAATGTCGTCTTCTGCCACCGGCATCATTGGAAGAGGCGCTGTCGTTGAGAGCCAGTAGGATTTATCATTTCGACTTGCATAATAACAGATATCCCCAGGGTTACAGTAGAGGAATGGCATGGTGCTAAAACGAGACAAACATGAGCCAGCCAGCCCTGTTAAAAAAGAAGAAAAAAACCAATCATTCTCACAGAAGACAATGCACATTTTCAGTTTCCTGCTCTTTCCCAAGCACCTATCAGGAAAACCCTGGAGTCCAGAATGTTTCACTGGCTTACAGGTTCCCTTGAACGACACTAATGACTTTTCAGGAGCTGTCTCAGGGGCACTCTGTGAAGACATGCACTTTTTATATTCTCATTTTGGTGCTTCCTAAGCCTGTTTGCCGTAGCCCCAGCTTTTGGAATCGAGGCTGCTGCCAGCAATATTTGTACATACCTAGATCCTGGTTGTGTGCTTTCTCTTGTCCTTCGAAATACAGTAGGCTGTATCCACTCCAGAGTTTGTTCATGCCAACTGGACACATTGGCTCTTGGTCAGACTGGCTGTGCTTCACCAGCAGGTAGCCCATGCTGACACTGCGACCTGGCATGCCTGGTGGCCCAGGGCTACCAGGGCGGCCTGGCTGACCTTACAGGAGGGCAGAAAAGAAAGAATCTGAGTTTGTGCTCCCACAAATGATCTGGTGCTAGCTGATATTCTAGCTAAGTTGCTGATGAACTCCTTAATTGCATGATGCCTTTTCTTATGGTTATTGTTAAAAGAGCTGCAGTTCTAGGATTGTAATAGTTGCTTTTGAAGTAGATTAGTGCTGGATCAGGCTCCCCCTTTCTAAGATAATGTATTTCCCATCAGAGCTAGGGAAAGTCACAAATAAAGTTCTGATGAATTTGAGCATACTTTGTACTATTCAAATGAGCATATTTTTCCTTTAAAATATTTTCTTAGTCCAAGATTATCCAAAGGTTGTTGGACTTCTTGAATTTGATTCATACACTTGAAACTATGCTCTCCAAATACCTTTTTCTTTGTGTACTTAGCTAAGATATAAACAGTTCTGCTCTTTGATTTGATAAGGACACAGGTATTTCTTTCGCAAATACCTTCCCTTAAACTTCATCTATCCAAATATCACCTACCCAGCCATTCATCTCCATGAACATAACTGTTAGTTAAACACTAGGCTGAAAATACTTAAAGAGAATATAAAGTTACACTCAGATCAAAATAAACTCATGAAAGGACTGACAGCTATCAAAATTTATTTGGAAAATCTTGCTCTAACTGTTAACAGTTAATTAGTTGTCCCTTGTGAAGTATCTATGAAGACAGAAACTCTTCACCCCTCCCTTCCCCTCCCCTCCTCTACCCTCTCCTTCCTCCCTGTCCCCTCCTCTCGCCTCCTCCTCTCTCTCCTCTCCTTTCCTTCCAGTGAGGTAGTAACTACAGAGCAATTTATAGCAAATGAATGGGAAAGAGGGAAGAAGTGCTGTGTGGTATCTCTTACCTTCAAATCCCACTGGACCCTGAAATCCCATTCCTCCTTGTTCCCCTCTGGAGCCAGGAGGAGCTGGAATGCCACCTCTGCCCTGGAGTCCTGGCTCTCCAGGTGATCCTCTGAAACCTTACACAACAATAGTTGTAAGCACAGTGACTGCAGACATATCAGCGTTATATTGCCACTTTCTTAACGTGCTCTACTTGTGTATGTTTGGCCCTTTCTGCTAGGTTTACTAATTTACACTGAAGGCAAGATCCTATGGTACTTGCTCAGGCAAAAAGCACTAAGTTTGTTGGAAAAGGTTGCTGGGATCAACCCACAACCCTAATTGTTCACTCTTGGTACCACTCATCGCTGATGAGGCTCACACCAAAAGGTGCACTGCATCAGGTCCACACATCACTAAGGCTTCATTATTCCCTGGGTTGACAGCATTCCCACAAGGATGTGCACTTTTCCACCAAGGACATTCAGTCTTGATTTGCGTGAGATCCGTATCTCATGTTGCTTTGGCTATGTGAGTGTTGCCAAAGCTTTTTCTTGTTTTACTTCTGAATGCTAGGAGGACGAAAGGTGAAGCCCCGGCTTTAGAAGACCAAAAATGGACTCTTCTTTCTGGCTTACAGAATTTTTAAGTAGAAGAGCATCAAAGCAGTGCTCTGGTGGCCTCACTATGCTAAGGGGAACAGCTTCCAGTCTGAATCTGTCATTCCTACCTGGATCTCCTGGTGGGCCCTGAGGTCCCATATCTCCTGGGCTTCCCTGAGGTCCTATATTTCCACGGGGACCTGGTGAACCTTGCTCAGCGACCAGCCTTGGAGGAAGAGGGGGCAGCCCAGGAGAGCCTGGAGGTCCCTGGAAGCCTGTCATTAGAAGCAAGATGAAATAGTTTGATTTTTAAAAAAACCCAACCACTCTGTATTTTTCCTTAGTGTACTTTCATCTGGAGATACATTGCTCTTGGCTGCATATGTATGAGAAGGTCTATGGTCTGCAACTCACCAACTTGGGTCCAGCAGCTGTATTATATTGGGGAAATATGTGTGGGTATGGGATGCCCAAGATGAGACAGTCTCCAAATATGGGATCATTGCCAAGAGACTGTGTTCATTTGGACAGTACAGAGATAAGCAGAAGGAAAGGAATGATGCTACTGCTCCCTCATTTATGACGTGGGAAGCTGAGAAATTCCCCCCAAACAGCCGACAGCTCTCTGAGGTGCAGCACCATCTTTTGGTGGGCTTCAAGAGACACAAATACATGATGGTACAGATGGAGTGATGGATTTTTAAAGCTCTCTTTAAATATCCAGTATGTCTGTTCTGGAGGATTGATTTAGACAAGAAATCTTTCTTTTTTTTAAATGACAAAAGTAGCTCTGATTTTGGAGTTGGCACCTGATACAAATTAATTTCATAAAGGCAAAAAATTGACTACTCATGTTGAATTCAGGCATCTGTCCACTGGAATTTACCAGGATTCAGACAGTCATGCAGGACTCTGGATGTCACCCAGCCCAACCTCCTGCTCAAAGCAGGACCAGTTCGATGAGCTCTGTGGAGCTGCAGAATGAGTGGTTTAGAAAGGAGCCACACATCTGACTACATGCACTTACCAGTTACTCCTCTATCTCCCTTTGGTCCAATAGGTCCCAAATCACCTGGAAATCCTACTGTGCCCATAAAGCCGATGACACCTTGTTCACCCTTATGACCTTTAATGTAAAATGACAAATGGCATTATTGCATTTCAGTACAAATCGGGTGAGTGAAAAAGTCATGATATTAAAGCTGCTGTAGCACAGAAGGCTCGCCTGCCTCCTGCCAAGATCAGCATTTCCCATCCTTACCTTTTGGTCCAGGGAATCCAGGAAGGCCAGGTCTTCCTGCTGATCCAGGATCACCTCTGCTTCCTTTTGGGCCAATTTCTCCAGTCCTACCTATTTGTCCACTTTCTCCTTTGCTTCCTGGTGGAGCAGGTATTCCAGGCTGCCCCTGTGGTCCTGGATAGCCTGTTTAGAGGACATATAGGTTGTAATCTGTTTATACTTAACGCCTGGACACAGAGGAAAATAACAGAAGTATATAACTGTATCCCATCAGCTTCTATTTCCATAATTTAAGCATTTAAGCAAATGTTTAGCTCCTCAACAGGCTTATTCAGCATTCCTGCTCCTGCTTTCAGGCTGGCATAGCTTTCTGCAGTGGTGGCAGAGGAATTAGAGCATGAAGCTCCCACAAAACTCAGTGTTATCTCAAGCAAGATTTCAGCAGAAACAGGGTGCCTGCTGAAATACAGCCTTCCATGACCTATTCCTTCCCCAGCAAATGCCCCACTTCACTAGCTGCCTCCTTGCTTCATCCTAAATTCTCCAAGTAGCTAGAGTGAAATCAGAGCAGCAAGTACCTGACTCAGAGCCAAGGACTTACTGTTTTGTGTATCTCAGTGCTTAAGCTGAACATCTGGAACCAAGTAAGTACTTCATGCTGTCTTGGGAATTATGGGAACAGCTTTTTTTTCTAGAATTGCATATTGCCTGAACCTAAACCTGGCAGGTTTGCCTTCAGTTACCTCTGCTGCTTAAAAGACATTTGGACCTTGTTTCTGAGGAGAGAGTGACTTATAAGCTAGGATTTTGAGTGGGGCATCTCTTGTGCTGCCTTTTGAAGTTGGATCACATGTAGATACAAATGCAAGATACATGTAGCAAAGTAAGAGCGAGCCACACTTGTCTCACCATTTTGGCTGGGATACGGTGTTTCTGTTTCCACTCTCCTGACTGCTCGGAGAGTTGGAATCAGTATGCAGAGTCAGGCCAGCTACCATTCCCTTTCAAGTTGGAAACATAGGTATTCTGTTGGTTTTCAGCTGGTTTGCCTGCTCTAAATTTTTTCTGAGTTAACATAAAAATTTCCATCCATCATATAAAGATTTCAGTGGAACAACTTCTGCTGCAAGCTCTTCACAGTGGCACTGCAGCTTGAAATGCCTGTGCAGTCCAATAAGCAACAGGTATTTTTAAGAGGGAAGAGCTAATGCTTTCCAATGTAATTTAGCTTGCATGGTCATTTCACATAGGTGAATTTTGTAAATGATTAAGACAATATTCCATAAACTTGCAAGTCTGCCCCAGACCTCAGATTTTAGAGTAGTACATTAGCGTAATGCTTCTGAAAGCTGTTGAGAGAATTCTGGATTATTTAATCTTTTATTTGCATGAAAATCAAACTCTTCCATCAGGACAACGTGGAGGAACTGCTTTTTGCTTTCAAGAGGTCTGTCTCCATTATCTGATGTACCATTAGTTCTGTCCAACAATTTTAGTGCTGTACTTAATAGGGCTACTTTACTGAATCAAGACAAAAATAACAATGACTCTTGTTGCATGAATTACCTGGCACTCCATCTAGACCTGGGGAGCCTTTATCACCAGGATATCCTGATATATTTGAAATTCCGGGAGGCCCTGGAAATCCTTCCTGCCCGGGAATACCAAAGGGTCCTGGTACTCCTGAAAGGAAGAAAAGAAATAATCAGTACTGCAAGGAAAATGCACAATTGCAATTAAAAGGACTCACGTTAGACTAAGGATAAAGAATGGAATTTTCAAAACAGAAAACACCTGCAGTTCCCACTGGTTTTTGTTTCATTTTTTTCAGATGATGCTGCAGAAGTTTTTTTTTTAAAGAACCAAATAGTAATTCTCTGCCAAAGCTCACTGGGTAGCTAATTACATCCCACTGTGTGGAATACTAATAATCTTGTGTCTGCCAGGTAAAATATTATTTCAAGATTGAAAGTACTCAAAATATCCTAGGTATACTGAAGCAAGCAAGAAAGCAGTTTTTTCTTCTGTGCCTGCAGAGTCAGGGCTCACATGTAGCATTTTTTGGGGTCAGTTAAAACCAAAAAAACTTCCAAAAAACCAAAAAAGAAAGTTAAAACTTCATACCCAGGAAGTTCTCTACAGATGAAAAATTGTTAAATGCCCAAAATCTGCCCTACCAATAATAGATTATTCTTTTAAGTATATTTAAGTTGTCAGAAAGCCAACCTTCTGTTTATTACTGTGACAAACAAACATGAATGAGGGAAGCTGTTTTTTCTAATGCTTGATAATAAATCTCTGAGTGGTGTTTGAGATGGCACAGTATATTAGTAACAATAAAGTGTTACTTGTTAAACAACAAAAGAATGGAAATGAGCCATTGAACCAAGCAGGCAAAAGCAGTAAGGTCTTAGATCTTTGTCAGTCCTTAATCCCTTCAGAACTAAAATGTTGGAAAAATTTAAAAAACAAACCCACAAAAAACACCTATAATTAGGTGATTCGTTTACAACATCAGTCTGGTGCCTTCTTGATGGACAAAACCAGGTGGTGAGCCATCCTGAGATGAGCACAGCCTGTTAGAGCACAGTGGTTGGAACTTACTCTGCAGGAGGGGTGATGGCACCAGCAAAGCACTGTGAATGGGAGCAGATCGCCTGAGGTGTCAGCAGGACGATAACACACTGACAGACAGTGAGGCTTTCAGCAGAAAGGTAAATATGGACAGGTTTGAAACAAAAAGAAAGAAAGAAAGGTCATGCGTTTGGGTAACCAGAGCTTCATTAGAAATATTTGGGGAGCTGTTGGCTAAGAGAAGTCTGGCATGTGTAGCTTGGTGAGCCAAGTGAGTGCTACAAGATGTTGCTACCACGGGGAAGGAGCCAGGTTGTCCAGCACTGGGGAATACACACTGCTCTTTCTGAGCGAGGGCTGGCTGAGCTGCAGCACAAACCTCAGACTGTGACCTTCCCGACTTCGGGAGTTCTCCTATGCAACTGTGCATTTTGTGACATCTCGAACACCCACAGATGAAACAAATAATACGTGGATCCCGGTCTCTGGAATACAAACCTGGAACACCTCTGTCTCCCTTCTGGCCCGGAGGTCCTCGGCTGCCTTCTACTCTGCTTGGCTCTCCTGCTTCTCCTTTGTCACCCCCTGCACCTGGGAAACCCGCAGAGCCATACCCATCTGGACCTGTTGAGGAGTTGTTCAAAATAAAGAGGAAAGCTGAAATGTTTCTGCATATAACAAGTGTTTAAGTACATGTATAAACCATGTGGATTTAAAAAATACATGAGTCTGTAAAAACTCTTTGGAAAAATGGCCTTGAGGTTTTAACTTTATCAGAGGAAAGAAGTTATGATTTGAAGTTGTATTCTAATCCACCTCTAGGATAGCACATAGTGCATCAAGTTGTTTGCCAGAGCCCGCGATAATGAGGCACATTCTCACTGGGCACAATTAAGAAGGTTGCATTACAAAGATCTCACTGCCAACAGTGAAACCATACAGCCAACACCATGTTGTGCCTGCAAACAGGCAGAGTAACAGTCTCACTCACCTGGTGATCCTGGTAAGCCCTTAGTGCCTGGTAAACCATGCAGTCCATTGATTCCTCTTAAGCCAGGCTGGCCTGTTTTAAAATGACATTCATGATTATCATAAAACTTCTATTAGTCTGTATATATTCCTATGCAAAAAAAAAAAACCAGAAAAGCAAATGCTTGAATAAATGCTATTCTGTGTTAAAATATGGTGTATTATCTGCAAATTAATTAATTACCATAAGTTTATTATGAAATACACCACACTATGGTTTTGTGATTGGCAAATTTTGTTATTATCCGATAAACTCATTACTCCAGAGATATTTTAAAAAATATCTCTGATCCATCTGGTAGCATGGCATTAGTTCCAGTCTTGCTGCCATAATTTTTAAAATACTCATTTAGTTTTCCAAGATCCTCAAGCCAAGATAATTATGACATAATTAGACTCTAAATGTAGTTATAATAAAGCTGTCTTCAGGAGCAATTCACTCTGTGTCATTTAAAGAATCCCAACAAAACCCTAACAAAATGTCTAATAGCTACTGTTACTATTGTTACAGGTAAAATTTATTCCATCTATTTGTACCTGTCAAAGTGGTATGATGTTAAAGCTAGACAATGGCTAGAGCTCTGGAGGAGACTATTCAATCTCAGAAAAATAAGTCTGTCTGTCTCTCTCCACTGTCTAAAAAGGCAGTCTTCATAATTGTATTAGCTTAGTTTTGATGCTGATTCAGATAGAAGAATTTTACTAAAAGCAGGGTGATTTCTGGCTGAAAGGTAGAAAAGAATTGGCTAACTTAATATATTATGGAATTAAGTGGCAATCATTGAGATTCTGTATCCTGTGATACAAACAGCTTCATTTTAAACTATCACTTGCATTTTGATAGCACAATTCTGTCTAAGCCATAAGTCATTTATTCTTGAATCCAGATATTGAATCAGTTAACAGTTTTTGGTGATGATATAGGACAAATATGTTGCTTGCTATCTAATACCACATTATAATATTCTCATATTGTATACTACTATCCTTGCTGCATGTTTAATAATTTTTTATTGCTTTTCCTTCCTAGCTGTCATGAAAAATGAAAATGTGTCCTGAAAACTGCTTTTATGGTTGAAGAAGTCATCAACAGATAATATGAGTTGAGAAGACACCAGAAGCAATAAATCAGAAAGCAACCACATGCGTCTTTCTTAATGCACCTGGACTTTGTGAGAAATAAATGTTTTAGTAGAGGAAACTTTACTAAACTCTGAACTGAACTGCAAAAAGCCACTCTGAACTGTAAAAAGCCCCTTTATTCTTCTTCACCTCAAAGAAACATTTGCAAGTGCTCACACAGAAACTGAACAGCTGAAGCTGTACAAATACCTGCTTGTCCTGGTAAGCCAGGCCAGCCGGGAGTTCCCTTTTCACCTTTAAATCCAAGTGCCCCAGGGCTTCCTTGCTGCCCTGGGGGGCCAACCAGTCCTGGCAAACCTGTGAGACAACAATGAATCATTGCTCATGAGTGTCCTTAAAACCAATAGCCCATAACACCGACTTGTGCTATTTTCATTCTCCCAGGCAGCAAAATGGAGACTTTCCCTTCCTAATGTCATTGCATGACACTGCACTGTTCATACAAGTGGAAGAAAACTAAAGAGAGCAAAGGTAGGAGAGACAAAGTATAAAAAAAAACTCATTACAAACTTTGGGTGTCTTGACAACCTCAGAAAGACAGTGGGCTCCTCCTATTAAAATGATAACTTGACTTCTACTGCTAGTTACAATCAGTGATTTAATTTCTGTGCATGTCACTTTCCCCTTCTGCTGCACCTGTTCTGCCTTTCTGACTGAGAAACTGATCAGACAAGAACTGTTTCCCAGTGAGGCACCTATTGAAACCCTTCCAGTCTTGGCTGGTCTGTCTAAGTCCTCTAATGAGGAGAAATGTGGAGGAACTGTTCTGAAAGAGCATTTCCATGATCCTCCTGCAATAAGACATATTCTTAAGCCCTGAGTGTATGATCCAGCCACAGCTAAAGCTGACGTGGCTTCTCTTGTACAGGTGGCCAGTGAGTCTGGCTCAAAGGCTCTGTAACTGTGTCCTGGGGCATACTGACTTCATTTACGGCAGAAAAGGTCACTGAAAAGCCCACTTCCTTGTAGTATTGAGACAACACTGGAATATCTGAGTATGCCAGCAATACAACACTTCGACTGGACACATAGTTGCTATAAAAAAGGAAAAACTGGTATGAAGCAGAGTTAGGCTTTTGCAATCTCCTCTTCTACTGTGATTTCCACATACTTGTCACTGCTCTTCACCAACTTACAGAATATACTAAAACATACTGTTCTAGAACATACTAAAAAACTAGTGACTTTCTTTTGATGGAAAGAGTATTTTTTCTTTCTCCCCTCAAACAATGTTATTCTTTGGATTGCTAAAAAGAATGTTTTACCTTGCTGTCCCACAGAGCCAGGGACACCCTGTGTGCCCTTGAGGCCTTCAATGCCAGGGAAACCAGGATCACCACCTTCTCCTTTTGGTCCCACACCTCCTCTTATGCCTGGAAAACCACAAAACCAGTATATTCTTTTAATAATATCTATACAACCCTAAGCAAACAAGCATAATGGGAACTTGGCTACTGAGTGGGTTCTGGTCTTGTCCCATAAAGACATTCTTCTAGTCAGGGTGCTTGCATAATCTGGGAGCACAAACAGTCATCTGGCCAAACAATTATTAACCTTATTTTAAAAAGTATCCCCCAAATTATGTGGAATATGACACTGATGTTCAAGTGTGCTGCATGTGCAGGGAAATTTTAATACATTACCTAACACTTCAGTCCAAAATCTACAAGACCTTGCTATTCCATCTTTTATAATCATGGCCTGATAATGCTCCTTTTGTCATCAATAGCAAAAAAAGTTATATAGAAATGTTTACTGGAGTTGCATGTGATGATGTTTACTGCTATAACAGTACTTTGAGTTGAAGAAGTAAATGTAGCATGTATTCATTTCTACAAAGAAAAGACGAACCTCTCCAGGAGCTATCATGAGAGCACAGGTTCAAGAGCCACCAAAACCCCTTAAAAAGCTTCCCCCCCTTCCTCTGGAAACTTTAGTATGTGCAAAGAAATACATCCAGAAAGCAACTGTGAAATTAATACCTGTTAAGCCTGGCACACCAGCTTCCCCTTTAAGGCCTGGCATTCCTGGTAAGTTTATAGTATCTCCCCGATCACCTGTTTCAAGCAAAAATGAACACATGAATGCTAAGGCTTTAATTTAAACAGGAATTCCCGTTGTTTTGAAGGAATTGCAACTTCAGAGGCAAAATTCAACAATAAAAGAGGAGTAAGTTAAAGAATGTAAAAAAAGTCTCTGGAACAGCCTTCCTCCTTGCCATGGATGGATTTATTCATGGACAGCACATGTTGCATGAAATTAACAGTATTAACCTTTTTACAGACTCCCACATCTACAATATCATGCTGTAAGATGGCAGAAAGACTCTTTGAGGTTGAAGATCCACTGAGACCCTTCAGAACTTAATGACAAGTATTTGATGGGTACTGAATACAGAGAATGCTCAGATAAGAGAACAAACTCACCTATTTCTCCATGTGAGCCAGGAGTACCAAAAAGGCCTGAAGTCCCTGGAACACCCTTTTCTCCCTATCACAAGATTGAAAACAGGCATCAGTTAGTGAGGATGAGGATTTATTCAACGTTCCAAGCAGCTAACTTCGGAAATATCGAGAAAAGGCTATTAAATTTACCATTTTTGAGTTTCTGTAATATTATATAGAGTAATTTGGCAGCAGTCAGTTAAGGTAAACCAGTGCAAACCAAGGGACAAGTTATGTTTGCAAAGACTTAAGTTTGAAACTGAGGACATCCTATTATGCATATATAGTAATGAGTCCTTGTGCTGGTTTTGGCTGTGGTAGATTTAATTTTCTTCATAGTAGCCAGTACAGGACTGTATTTCGGATTTGTGCTGGAAACACTTGATAACACAGGGATGTTTTCATTCCTACTGAACTGCGCTTACATGGTGTCAAGACATTTTTTGCTTGTCACCCCACCCAGACAGTGAGCAGGCTGGGTCTGAGCAAGGATTTGGGAGGGGACACAGCTGGGACAGCTGATCCCAACTGACCCAAGGGATATCCCACACCATATGGCCTCATGCTCAGCATATAAGGCAGCGGAGACGATTAGCTGGGGGGTAACACTGCTTGGGGACTGGTTGGGCATAAGCTGGTTGGAGGTGGGCAATTGTTTTCATTCGTCTTGTGTGTCATCACTTGTCTTTCTTGGGTTTTATTAATCTATCATTGTTATATTCCTTTTCATTACAATGATAGTTATTATTACTATTATTTATTGTTATTATAGTTTATTTCAATTATAAAACTGTCCTTATACACAAATTCTTTCACTTTTACCGTTTCAATTCTCTTCTCCCCATCCTGCTGGGTGTGTGTGAGGGATCAAGTGACTGGGTGAGGCTTAGTTTCTGGCTGAGGTTAAACCATGACAGTCCTGCAGCCCTTGGTTAAAAAAAGTCTTACAGAAACCTAAAGGCAAAGAGAACCTGAGAAAGGAACATAGGAGTTTTTGTCTCTCTTAAATAAATGATGTCTGTGAGTCTCCTGTCAGGCCTTTTCTAAGTGTTTATTTCTTCCAGTGTAACTTATTTTGCAGCCAAAGTGAATCATGGTGAATTACCCTCTAGAAGCTAAGACTCTTAGGCTCTTTTACTGTTAGATAAGTGACAGTGAGTAACTTTTGGCACTGACACTATCAAGTCCTGGGAGAAAGAGAAAAGTAAACCCAACACTGAGAATAATTTTTTTACCAACAGCTGTGGCAACAGCACCAAGGAGCTAGAAGGAACCATCTGGGTCCTCATTGGCAAAAAGCTAGCACATGAAATTTGGATGTGTCACAATGAGAAAAGAAATTACTTGCTTAATGAATGTTGGAGGGAGCAAGCAAAAAATATTTGATCTATTTATTCAATGCTTATGGCATTTTTATTTTTGCACTGCCATTGTTCAGAAAAATTTCATGGTGTGAATGCCACTTCTCAGAAGTTGAATGCCAGCACAAGGACACCCTTATTCTCTCATGTGCATGAACTCACTCTGACTCCTGTGGTGCCAGGGAAGCCTCTGATGCCGGGAGAGCCAGCGGGACCAGGATACCCTTTCAGACCTGTCAGCCCTTTCGCGCCAATGTCTCCTTTCACACCAGCCACGTAGCTGGGATGCCCAGGGGACCCTGGGGTTCCTGTCCTTCCAGGAAGGCCTGGCATTCCCTTGCTGCCTGCAGGCAGGGAAGAAGAAAAATAAATAAAGGAAGACTGAAATGCAGTTGCTTGTGTGTAAGAAGTTTTTTTGCTTGTGGCCTTCTTGAAACATGGCACCACAATGTGCTGTACAAGGCAACACACACACACACACACACACACGCACACACACGCACACACACGCACACACACGTCACCCCTCAAAGCTTTCCTTAGGGGCGACTCTGTGAAATGCAGCCAGGAGCTCAGTTTCCACTGTCTGAGAGCTTGTTGGGGGGGCTGCAGCACAGTGCTATGATGAACAGGGAATATTTAATATGGTAGCTGAGAAAAGGCACTGATCAATAGTCCTGAATGTGCTTGTCTTGTTTTGCTGTGACCACTGACCTTTTAAGCCAAAGAATCCCTTCGTGCCCCTTTCTCCAACATCTCCTTTTTCACCTTTAACTTCCATCATCATGCTGGGCATGAGCTTTGGGGGTTCTCCTGGAGGGCCTTGATCCCCACGGTCACCTAAAGGTTAAAAAATCCAACTACATTACAAAAAGTTAGTCAGCAGTACTGCTGGAAAAAGTGAGCAGAAGAGTGAATTATGAAAAAGGAATGACCTTGCACAAGCTACAGAAAATTCACTTGCATGAAAAGTAACCCATGTCAATACAATGTCAGCTGAACAGTCACACTTAGGAAAACATGAAAACTGAGTTAAACTTCTGTACATACAATCCTGGGAGCTGGACCTAGACCAGACAGATAATATATGTCTCAGCAGATCAGTTAGGAATCATGTGTTTGTTAAAAAGAAAGCAGATTCATGGTTTATAAAAAATCCTGAAAAGCACACTGGAGAAAGCACAGAAAAGTAGTTTGGTTCTAGTGAAAAGGAAATTCTCAGTCAAAAAGCTTTGGGTGAAAGAAAGTGTTTGGATTTGTTACCAGTTATAGTGTTCATTTTCTTGAATTTATGGTTACTGGTGATATTAGCAAATAATGTCCTGAAGAAGGGACCCATATAGACTCTGTGACTGTCTAGTTCTTTGTGGGGTGCAGAGACAGGCCAGTAACTCAGATTTGTCTCATTTGATTATGCACTGTCTTATATTTCTTCACCAAGAAACATATTTGCACTTCTCTTCACAAGGGCTGCCTTCACATTTGCCTTTTGCCAAAACCTTATCCCAGTTGCTGGGATCACTGTTCTGCAACCTCTGAATTGCAGACACCATTTTTTGGAAAATATCAATCTCTGGATCCCTAGAAAGAACATTTTGGCCTTGTGGCAAAGCATTTATTTAAATATAATTATGTGCAATGAAAAGAGGACTGAGTTACAGTTTTCATTTCACCAACAATAATACCAGCTGACTGTTTGTGACTTCTAACTTCTTAATGATGTTTGTGACTTTTAACTATTAAATTTCAACTACTTAATGGCCTGGTTTTCTGAATATTTCAGTGTCTTTACAGTGCAACTGGAGAAAAATCCAAATATTCTCCCCAAAACATCTTACACTTCTTGGGAAAATGCTCTCTTGACTTCTGCACATGTTGAGAGGTGCCACTATCTGAGCTCAGATTAGTAATAAGATGTCTGTCTCCAGACTTAAGTGTGCAAAGAAGTAACTTTCCCTGAGTCTAAAATCCAGGCCTCTTGGCCAGAGGCCCACGTGTGAATTAGGTGGAGGAATGTCTGAGCTAAATTTACCATGTGAAAAATGTGTCTTCTTTGTCTCTGTGTCCTTGTAAAGTAGTTCTGCAGATGTGAAGAGCAAACACACAAGTACCACCCATAAGCAAATACCTTTGAAGCCACGTGCACCCTGTGAGCCTTTATCGCCCCGAGCCCCGAGTGGGCCAAATTCTCCTTTGATTCCCTTGATGCCTGATCTTCCTTTCAGGCCTGTCATGCCTTTGAAACCATCAATGCCAGGTGAACCTCTTGAGCCTTTAAAGAAAGAAGGGGAAGAGAACTGTTACTTCACTCAGATTTCTGCAAACTGATTGATTAAGTACGAAGCAGCAGCACATTACTAAAATGGTATGAAAACTTCGGTGCAGCAGTACCTGGTTTTTTTTGGGTGCCTTGATGCCTACAGCAATCTACAGCTCTGGAGCAGGCACCCAAGCTCTCTGAGAGGTAGTAGAGCTCCTGAGGCAGGGTACTCTCAGGAATACACTAACCTGCCTCAGCTGGCCAAGAGGGGATGTTGTGGAGATGATCAGAACCTACTATATTCTTCTGAGAGATCAGTACAACCCCTCTCCTAGGGATAAGCTTCAGATAGGTACCTAGTTCCACATAAGGCTTTCGGTCAGCCTGTTCTACATATAGAGATACAAATCATGGGTCCAGGACTGGCTGGCTCCTTCTCACCAAAAATTCCCCTACTCCTCTTTTCTAAACAAGAGAACACTGTTTTACATGTGGAATGCTAACAAATAGATCTTAATTTCTCTCAAATGTGAGCTGATCAGTACACCAGAGCTGGTCTTGTCCTGTCTTTCCAACCGATAAAATTGCAACATGCATTTTTAAACATGCTTTGTGCTCAACTTGGCTTCACATGGAGTTGAACCCTGTTCAAACTGCCGGTGTGGTGTAGGCAATGTGCGTTACACGTATGTGTGTTCTCATGGCTGACAGGTGAGAATCTCACCTTCTCAACATAACATTAGTATCCTAAAGTCACCATCGAGGTCTTGTGCCTGGCATTGCTCAGTTCACAGCTCCCAGCTTTAAAAAACTTTAAAGCCAAGGTTTGTGGAAACATCTCTTAAATTTCACTGAGGACAAGTGGGACTAGGATGAAGGAAAGACTTTTAAAGAGAGGGAAAAGAGTAAATACTGTATATTTTTTAAAATGGGAAATAAAATAGCCATTGCTCTTCTAAACAGGGCTTGCATATCAGAGGACAGCACTGTGCCAAGCACAACACAGGGGAAAACAGGCAGTGATTTTGGAGTATACTAGGCACATGATCCTAATTCTACTGTTTTAAATGGAGGGAGACCAGCAGAGAATATGTCTGGTTCATTTCAGCACAGAACAGCTGTAATCAACTACTGTTTTCAAAGCACCAGTCCAGAGCTCACCTTTATCTCCTGGAAAGCCATCCATTCCACTTATGCCAGGGGGACCAGTCACACCACGTATACCTGGTAATCCCGTGTGACCTGTGTCACCTTTGTCACCAGACAGACCCTTCAGGCCCACAGGACCAGGAAAACCTTGCTCACCATCTTCTCCCCGAGCACCAGGTGGACCTGTAAATGTGAGAGCAGGGAGAGTAAAAAAGGTTTGGACATACATGATGATTTCATACAAGGTAGCTCAAGAGGGAGAAAACTGCTGTCCTACCAACTTCATATCGAAGGGAGGAAATTAGGATTTTTTTCATCAAAGAATTGCAGAAATGATTGCAAAGATAAAGCAGCTCAGCAACGTGAACCAGCTTCACTATCAGTTTGGTTCCACACCCACTTGCAACAGGACTTTCCCCTCCTCTTTAAGAATTAAGCCCCTTTTCCATAAGACTGCCCCCATTCGGTGTCTCCCTTTTCCCAGTCTGCCAGCAGCAAGCTCTGACCTGACTTGGTAGATGGCTATAGAAAAGCAGCAGCAGCTTTGCCTGTGAGGATCATCCCCAAGCTTAACTTTCCGCTGTGGAAACCATACAGTTGCCCTGCCACAGAGGACTAGCAAGAGGAATGACACAGGACTGCAAAACTTCCTCACCGAGAGGTCCTTGAGAGCCAGGCCCACCATCTGGCCCACGATTTCCTGGTGGACCTGGGAATCCATGCATTCCTGGTGTTCCTGGTAATCCCATCAAACCAGGGAGACCTTGTGGCCCTGGTTCTCCTTTGGGTCCTGGAAAACCTGGGCTACCATCCGCTCCTAAAAGACCACAGTCATGCATTAGAGAGTATCATATTTAGAGAGCTTGTTTTTATATATCTCTTCTGTGTACACCTGGGCTTCCAGGGTGTGTTTTTCCTTTGAAAATTCAGTGAGAACAGGAAAAGCAAATTAAAGGACTGATCTTTAGATTTAAAATAATTGACATTACCAGCAATGATCCCAATATTTGCATTGGAAAGGTTGACTTACTCTTTCAAATGAATGGTAATGATTTGGCACCATGTGGATATAGATGGAGCAGGTATCTTTCAATTTTAATCCCAATAATTCTGTAATTCCTGATCTCTATCACATATATCTTAGTAAGAACTGAATCAAGCAGCTGACTGAACCACTGAAATAATGCTATGTATCTTTTCTCAAATGTTATAGGCATGAAAAGTAACATTTAAGGCAGATGGTGGGATCTGTGTTATTGTTTAGAAATTTTCATGTAAGGTCATTACAAGGCATTATTGTAAGACTGATACAAATTCCTAAGCAAAAAGGCCCTTATTCTACATGACTTAATGCACTGGGTGACAATTTATGCCTCTACCACAAAAGAGCAAAGAGGGTGTTAAGTTTTAAAAGATAATGCCTGCTTTTCATTCAGCTTGGAGAAGCAGCAGCATACAAGTAGTACATGGTATTTGAAACCCAGGTCGAGTGGATCTGCTTCTCTTTATTCAGCTTTTACATCAGTGTAGGTCCATTGGCTTTACTCTATTCAAATGCGCTTTATAACTGTGGTCACTTAAAGAGGGTTTTCTCAACAACAGAATAAAGGCTTTAGTTTGCTATTCTGAGTGCAGAGGCAAAGGTGGTATAAAGGAATCCCTAGCCATTTCATGTAAAATTAAAAAAATTCATATGCCATTTGGAGCCATTCTGTCAGAACTGTAAAATAAATCAAGAACAGACAAACTAGTAATGCTTTTTATTTTCACTGTATTTTTTACTACTGAAAACTTAGTTCTACAGAAATGCTTACAAAGAGGGTGCAAAGTCATGCTGTATTTTTTGTTTTCAAACAAAATTGGATTTCTTCCCTCTTTCAGAGGTGCTAGTGATGTTTTCTGCCTTTTCTCAAACTTGTGAAGTGCCACAGAGCTGCTTTCATCCCTTTCCTTCACTCTGGGGCTCTACTGCAGGTGAAACCAGCTCTCCTCACTTCAAATAACTGGGAAGATGATGCTCTTCTTTATTTATTTTCATCAAAAACCATGAGAAGGATATCCAAAACTAGTTCCTCTGATAAACCTTGCTTCGAGCTAGGCATACAATTCCTATTCCTTTCTCACTACAACACAGGAGAAGGGGGTAATCAGCAGTCCTAAATTTAATTATGTGTCCAAATGCTATTGAAACTGTGTAGCAGGGTATGTTAAATACCCACATGTGCTTTTGAAAGTCCTTCACAGCGTTCAGAGAGTGAAAAAGTCAGATTTTGTAAAGAAACTCTGATTTCTGTGGGGATTTTAGAGTCTTTTTTATGGTCTGCAAAATAACAAACTAAAATGAACACCCTGAAGTTATGAATAAGTATCTGATGTTATCTTTTTCTTATTTGTGAGTGCCCAAGGACTGACAAGGTAAAATGGCTTATTAGTAGTTACCTTTGTCCTCTTAGTCAAAATTTACAAATTCAGCACTACAGGAATGTGCTGATCAGCAAAGCCGTGACACCTTTCGGTGTGGGAAAAAAAATCTCAGTATTATTGCCATATGTAAGTGAAAAGTCAGGGTAATAATGACATCACCATTCCCTTAACTACAGTGAAAAGAATTAGCAGTACATATGAAAGCAACAAAGATGAGCAAAATCTGGTTCTCTGGTATCCTACTGTAGTTGATTTCATGTAGAGCAGCGTGAAGGAGAGCTGAACATAAGCAATGGATCTCCAGAAGGTGCTTGGAGGAGCCAGGTATATTGGCAACAGCTGACACAGAAGTGGAAGGAATGGGAGATAGTGGGGTCATCAGTACCTCTGACGCATCCTAACATGGTCTCTTACTACTCTCACATCCCTACAATTCAGCTGCATTTGTATCACACTCTTACTCAAATATTTCTTTGTTTGAAGAAGCTGTTACCTCTAGTTCCTGGTACTCCTTGATCTCCTGGTGCGCCTTTCAACCCTGGGAAGCCGGCGAGGCCTACATCCCCTCGGGAACCTGCTGCTGCTCCAAAAACATCACCAGGAAGGCCCTTTGGTCCTGGTGCTCCTGGAGCTCCGGATTTTCCTGTAAGGCCTGGGTGTCCCTGCAGTCCAGGTAGACCATTTGGGCCTCTGTCTCCCCTGGGTCCAGTAAAACCTGTAAATAAAACAGGGACTAGGCACCACAGGGTTCGCTACAAGAGTTCAAACCCTAGACATACCAACATAATACCCCCATCACCACAAAGGACAAAGTCAAGGCTTCTTGTAGACTGGAAAACTGGACTTGGACTGAACGTTAAGTCCAAGCACTGGCAAAAGACAGCATGGAAGACTGCAGAGAATTAGTCCCTGTGGCCTGGAAGCCATATGGGAGCCCTAATTTAGCAATTAGAGCATTCTGTAGAGCTTAGCAGGGAATATACAGGTTCATGGTCCTGCACTATGCTGCACAGAGCCATGTTTTATGATGCATCCTTTGCCTGTTGACCAGGACATTCATTGGCTCTTCTTTTGCTTTTTCTGTTGCTACTACAGATGCTGTAGATGAGTCTAGAGAATACTATCAGGCCATGTGCTGCCTGAGGGCAAAGCAACACGCGGCACTGGATTTGGGAAAGTTTGCAACACTTCAGAATCTGTGAGAATTTAGGACTTTGAAATCAGATAAGACAAAATAATTTCCAGAGAGCTCATAAAATAAGTTGCATCAATGGCTTCTGTATCGGGGTACAGCAAAAATCCAAACAACTCAGCACCCATTTCTCTGACCAAATAAACTTGGTCAGCTACAGGGAAGTGGTAGTTTCTGGAGGTAATTCTTGTAGTTTTTGATGGATTGACTGACGATCTGTGAACATACATACCCACTGCAGCTTATATGTGTGTGCCACTGCATGGATCACATGTGCAGTGGCACACACAGGCTCATCTGATTTGCTATCTACAAACAGACATTTGCATCTTGATGTGTCTTGGATTGATGTTTCATGGACATCCTGGAACCTCTGGAGAGATACAGAAGCCCTGGGATTTAAAAAATCTGCACCTATTACAGACTAGCACAAAATCTGACAGGCACTGAACACTTGCAAACATTTTGGGAACAGAGCTGCCTACGTGCAAGGTGAGTACCTAGTACTCCACCTTTGATATTTCCAGTATCATTTATACTAATCTTAAAAAGAATTAAATGGAAGTAGCAATACCATTATTTTCTTCCTTTCTGCATCATCATTTTGAGTATAATCTGTTTGGAATCTGAAATATCTTGTTATTGAATTTCTTTGTGAGAATTTGATGAATTTTTATGGTCACATTTATAATTTTGCATAATAAAGCAGATTTTAAAAGGTTGGCATCTGTCACATTTTTCATCATTATGGAAATTGCAGGAAATACTTTTGTATTTGAAAGGTAGCAGTTTTTTCCAATGGCTTATTGAGTCAATGTTGAAGGGAAGATAAGTGAAAATGTACCTGGAATCAAGTTTTTTGTGTTTCAGTGACTGCAATAAAAAGGTCAAAAGTGTATAAAGAATGACTAATTATTTCAAGATACCTGGAGGACCTGGGAATCCTTCCCGACCTGGATCACCTCGTGTACCATTTAGCCCTGGGTAGCCCATTGGACCTGGATCACCTGGGAATCCTCTTGCACCTTTTGAACCTAAATTACATAAAAGAGAGTAAGAAAGTCTGATCTGAACAAACGAAACAGAAATGTGCATATAATGTAAAAAAGGTAACAGTAAATATCATCATGAAGTGTTTCTGGATGCAAAGATGAAACTTTAAAAAAAAATTAATGGGGCTATACTGTAGCTCTTTAGAAGTATTCAAGACCCCAAAACATGGACCAAAAATCTAGGCTAAGTGCTTTTACAAACATGGATTAACTTGACTTAAAGACTAATGATATGGAGACTGCTAGGGTGAAGATAATTAGTTTCACAGACTTTTGGAGCCCTTCAATATCTTGGAAATTAAGGTTTTTAGATTAAGGTCAAAAAGTAATATCAAAAAAGAATGTTCACAGAAATGAGCACAGATGAGATGCTGTAGGAGGAAAAAAAAATTCCCTTCCCTGCTAAACTGATCACAAAACAAGAGCAGACTGGTTTAGATAACCAAGAAGCAGAAATGTAAGGCTAAAGGTTAGACCTAATAATCCCAAAACAGGAATACAAATTAGCTAGCCTACTTACTATATTTGTAGCATTACAGGTCTAGAGATTCCCTAGTAAAAGAAAGGATGTGCCCTGAAAAAGTGTTTTGGTACTGACCTCTTGTTCATACTGATTTTTCTCCTGACAGCTAAAATGGTACTTCACTTCCTTGTAATACAGTATTCGACATTTAAGTTAAGGCAAATATTACTGTTTCTTATCATCTCAAAACCTGCAAGCACTTTGGAGGATTCATTTCTTATGTTTCAAAAATTACTTTCTTCCTGTGCAACAGTTTTATTACATGAGTCTCATTAATTCACTATACTCCAAGATCAAGATTTTTTTGTAACGTTCTTTGAAAATAATTCCTGTGGAATGCTTTGCTTCCCTACCCTCCCCAGCACTTTGAACTTTTCTAAGTTTCCAGCTCAGGCTTGAAGGTCAACAATGCTTTAACATTTTAAATGTCGTTGCTTAGCATGACTATGAATTACAACTCATTAACTCATTACTGAAATCAAGTTTCTATCCACCCCTAGCTATGACAAACCAACGAAAATATCACTTGGATTTTGATACTTTTTTCCACTTTAGTTTTCTGAATTTCCATTATTTAACCATGATTATTTGTAGTTTTAACTATTGCTTGTGAAGGGGAGAAGGAAACATTTAAAAACATGAGAAATAAGATGAACATAACCAGCCAGTGCAGTGTGCATAACATTTCACAGTGCTGTACAGGACTATTTTTCTCTCTCTTATATGAAAAATAACTCCTCAGAAAGAAATTAAAAGGAAAATCTTAGGCTTTCAGGTCTCAGTGTAAAACTCCAATATGCCTCTTACTCAAACAGCATCTTGGTCTTGTTTCCCATCTGCAATAACTGACTTTCATTAAGTCTGTTCTGCATTTCACTAATTCAAAAGACATGTGAGAGAAAGAAGGTGCAGATGGAGAACACAACCACTGCTTACCACATATTTCAGTAACTATGTGATGTTAGCTGGTGATACCATGTTGTGCCAAATAGTGGTGAGAAAAAGTTTTTATTTTAGGCCAATGTTTAGTTTGCAGATGTTTTAGCTGTATGTTTGAGACGGAAAACAGCTTAAAAATTTAATTCAACAGCAATCATGTAGGTCTTGAGACTCCAGAATAACCAAGATGTAACTTCAGGTGGGCTGTTTGTGTTACGAGGAATTTCAAAGGAACACGAGGACATGAGGGTGGGAGACTGTAAAGAGAACTCCTTGCTCCATACACTCTGTGCCATTAGCACCCAGGACACCAAAGGACTTGATTGTCTATAGTGGGGCTCCAAGATGGCTGAACAGAAGGTGAGAAATCTTGTGGACAAACCACATCACTCTAAGCAGAAAATGAAAATGGTGTAAAGGATGTGTTGGTGCTTTTGTGCCAGTCTGGAGAATGCAGACAGGAATGATGCTCCAGACAACTCAATTGACACAGCTATGGCAAAAAGAGGCTGTGAAAATGTGTCCTTTCCCTCGCAGGATTCCAGTTCCAGAACTGCCTTGGGTTGAAAGGCAGCTACGAACAGAGTTCTGCACTGGGCTCTGCAAGGGGCCTTTCCCAGATTTTGGAGGGAGAGGATGAAAAACAAGTCTTAAAATTACTAAAACATGCAAGCTGACAAAGACAGAGGAAGATCTGTTAAAGAGCTAACCAAGAATACAAAACACAAAACACAGGAAAACAGCATCACTTGTGTCACAGCAGTCTTACAACTGAGAGTTAAATCTGACTGTACTCACTGAAAGAAAAGCCTTCAAGCTCATATGAATGAAAGAATAAACAAATCATCATATTCAGAAAAAAACCTTAAAATATTGCTCAGCTTTAACTGATATGGCAAGATACCCCTCAAATGTAGTGTATGTGGGAAACAGGTGAAGGCAAAACGTTACCTGTGGCTCCTGGAAGTCCTGGCTTGCCTTGGGATCCCTTTGGTGGCCTCACACAGCCTGCACCTGCAAACAAAAAAGCAAAGTTAGTTGCGCTATACATGCTCCTGTGCTTCCTCTCAATGTCTCTGTGCCTGCAGTTGAGACAACTTCATTAAAACAGGTTAAAGAAATTAACAAGAATTTGAAAATTTGAAAAGAAATTTTATTCTTCATTGAAAAAAAAAAAGTGGCCATGGGTGGCATTTTCAGGGGAGCACTCAAGCCGATCTCCACCCCAAGAGCTGCTCTCCTGCCTATTTTACAGGGGCCATGGTGGCTGGTCCAGTTGGACCAGCACACGAAGGGTAGTCCAGCCTCATGGATGACTGTGTTTTTCAGACTAAGAGAAACACTTTGTTTCCCTATGGGCGATTTATACCCTTGAAGCAATCAAGTCAATTTTTGTAAAAATCTAAGGATTTTTTATTGTCAAATTGCACTGAAAATCTTCACTCAAAGTTTTTCTTTAAAAAAAGTTGCTAAAATTTTCTTGGGCACCCAATTTCTGGTTACCGTTGTTATAGATTGTACAGTAATAATTATTTTGTTAAAATAAACACAGGAGTGAGGCAATAAAGAACTTCTGAATTGTAGAGCTAAAAGTGGAATAATTTTAGAAAATGTTCAATTTGATTAATTTACTTTAGAGCTACATACAGTATAGGCATGGTTATTTGTGACCTGAAGTTCAAATAGTTTATAACCAAGAGCATCCAAAGCAGACATCAGAAAGAATCAACCCATAAAAGCAGCAAAAGACTAAAAAGATATTCTAGCCATTTGTATGTACAGTACCTGACCATATTGGCTCGGTTGCATCTCCTCTAGGAAAGTCTTCAGTGACCTGCCCACAGTCTATGAGCAAAGAATTGGAAAACACAGTTACTCTCTAAAAGAGAAAAATTGCAAAAAGACAAAAATGTTCTCAAGTCTAACCAAAATGCCTATAAAACCAGCACATAATGTATTCTCTTATGTATTATGCACACATACAACACAAATTATTTGCTGTAACACACAGGAACACTCTATCCACACATTGATTAAATCCAGGCTTAAAACCTGTCCTGTCCAAGTTAGGAGGCTGTGTGTCCCATGCACTGTGTAAGGCTGACATGTGCTTGCTTTAACTTGAATATTCTGCCAGGTTTCTCAAAGCTGAGGAACAAAACTCTGAGCCTGAGCTCTTCTGAATGTAGCCCTGGCATTCTTATGCTTGGAAGGGACTCGAAAAGCTGCAGAGATAATATGAAGAGCTCTGAAGGATGGATACATTATTTTCTCCCGTCAATTAAAAGATTATGTTGGATAGTAAAGATCAGAGAAAACCACCTGTGGGATTTCCAATGGCAGGACATTACGCCAATGCCTCCAACTGTTTGAAAACTGAAAAATGCTACCTGATGTCATTAACACATTAATTCATGTGATTTCAATGCCTGACATGAAACTACTGGGACTTCTGAGCTACCTCCTTCTTTAAGATTTCTGGACAATACCAGCATTTCCTTTTTCCCCACACAACCCCCACCAAGCTCTACCTTTTCAACAGTGTGCTGTACAAATGCCGCACACAACTCAGAGCTGATCTCCCCTGGCTCTGATGTAAGACAGTGTGGTGTCTCTTACCTAGTTGGCCAGGCTCTCCCGGCAGACCAGGCAGACCTGGAGGTCCTGGGTTTCCATCTTGTCCACGGTCACCCGAAGGACCCCGGAATCCTTTTGGACCAGAAAATCCTTCACCTGGCAGACCTGCTTCTCCTGGAAAGCCCTTTGGTCCTAATTCCCCTGGATAACCAGGATCACCTGGGAAACCTCTGATAGCATCACCCTGCAGAAAGTGAACAGAGGTGGTCACTTCTGACTTTGCTGAGAAACAAACACAACTCCAACAGCTGAACTACTCTCATGAATAACATCTTAAAGGCAGTAATTTCTCAAGTATTGCATCCCAGTCTTTTAAATCAATATTGAAAATAAAGTATTTTTGAAATAACCTGACTTTAATGTAGACCACATGGCAGAAAGGACATGAGAGAAGGGTTCCTTGAGGGAACACTCCCTAAAAATGTTGGCCTGTGAAAAGCACTTAGGCAATATGAATCAGTGTTGTGGAGGGGCTCCTGGTCCTTTCTGTAAAGCTGCAAGTGCGTTTGGGGACACCAAATGCCTTGCTGGAGATGTTCTGTTGTGGCATTTACTTCTGAGAAAAGCTGACATAAAAAAGGACCCAAAAGGGCATTTTTTTCCTCTGTCTGCACCTCTAGAGTGCCTGATAGAGCTTTTGCCCATCTTCAATGTATGAGCATCCCAGTGGTTCAAAACAGCATTTATGATGGGCCACATGAATTCTTCTTGCAAGGTATTTAACTTTGCCTATAGAAGGAAGTTAGAAAATGAACAAAGACTACATGTCTAACTTCTAGATAGCTACAGCTAGTTAAGTGAGCTGCTATCAAGCAACATGATGACCCAATGAACATTTCAAGGATGTGAAATTGTAGTAAATTTTGCCTTTCTTTAAAACAGTTGTACCAAAGCTACTGAAGTTCCATCACAGAGAATTAGACTTTTGGACTATGGCAGAAGGAGTCACTAATAAACCATTAATCACCACAAACTAACCAGTAATCACAACCTGGCCTAAATCATTTCTACACTACTACTTGTTGGGAAATAAAAGTTAAAGATTGTTCTAAAAACTCTGAGAGTAAACCTGATGTTTAATTTATCACTAACCAGCAAACCCAGTCTAATTGTGCATCCTTATCTGTGAGAGCAGGATAGGCCCTCAGAATGAAGCGCATTAGTAAGTGGGTGGGGTGTATTTGTTGTTTTGCTGCTTACCGGAAGGCCAGGCTGTCCTGGTAAACCATTTAATCCATCTCTGCCTGGGAAACCATCTTCACCTCTGATACCAGGCAGCCCGGGATCTCCTCGGATGCCTTTGGTGCCTAAAGAAGACCTCTCATTGTGAGACCAGCCTCCCATGAATAGTATAAACAATAGGAAAACACATGTGATAAGAATTTTCACTCTACCTTTCGTAGTTATGTGTAAAGAATCTCCCTTTTCTCCTTTTCGTCCAGGAAATCCAGCTGGACCCGAAAATCCCTGGTGTCACATAAATAAAAAAAAATCCAAAACAAACCAGAACTGTGTAAGAAATAAGTACCAAGATCTGAATTTCTACTGTCTTGCTTTAAAAAAAAAAAAAAAAAACTTCTCAAATTTTACTGCTTTCCTGTTACTTTCTATGAATGATTTCCTCTTCAGTAATCCCATTCTTGCGCAGAACCTTTATTAATATGTTCTAACTAGGACAAAGTCTCTATGGCATGGTTGGGGGAGTTTCTGCATGAGGATGGATGGTGACACCCGTGGCTTTCCATGAGCTAGAGTCCTGCAGGTGACTGCAGCTGCAGAGCCGCACTGGAGAAAACAGGGTTAATTACTCAGTGTTAGCCACTAAAGAAAATGCCCTAAGCAACTCCTTGGAAAAAACCTTAGGGTTCTACTGCCATTCAATTCCTTCCGTGCACCACTCCCAAAGAGGAGAACCTCACAGCAGGCAGTGGACTGTGAATCACAGCACTGCTGTGGGGCTGAAAAGTAGCACCACCTTCATTTACCAGACAGGAACTTGGGCACACAGGGATTAAGTGACCTGTCCCAAATCACAGACACGTGAGCAGGTGTTGGTTACAAGGGAGAGCTGGATGTCTCTGGCCCAACCCAGTGCTTGGAGATAAAGCAGGTTGCTCAGGGCCTTGCCTAGCCATGCATTGAAAATCTCCAAGGAAGACTTTCTCTCTTGCAAAGACAAACCATGGTGAAGCTAAAGACCAATCTCTGGCATTCCTGATTCCTTGCTATAATGCAGGAACCTCCTCCTGAACAGCCCATCTGAAAGTGAAATTTCTAGCTGCTGGCCAAGAACAGCATTCACAGAACCAAAGCTATACCCATGGTAGGTGCCAAGGCCAGAGGTTACAGACTCATTTACCATTGATTATTTATGCCAGTTAGCTTCAGTTCTGAATAATTACACTTATGCTGACTAAAATATAAGCTGTACATGTTAGGTTTTCCTCAGCCACCTCTTACTGAATTCCAGGGCTGATACTGCATGAAAGATATGTACCTGATAAATTTTTTTTTTGTTTAAAATACTCCTGCACCATACATTATTTAAAAGGGCGTCTTTGGCACCACTGAGTTTTATTGACATTCTGGGTGAGAAGCATGTGTAGGAACTGTATTTCAGCTGCAAGGCACCTCAACAAAACAGGTCTGCACTTCCATTAGTCTAAAGAGGGAAATCAGTTTTGATTATAAGCATTCTGCTTTACCTAGGCTGTATTTGAAAACTGCATTTTAATGGTGAGTGAAGCCAATCTGTATTCCACAGTAAAGTGTTTCTTTTGGACATTGATTTTTTTCAGGCCAAAACAAATATCAGGAACTTAAAATAATGCTGAAGTATTTCACTGACTATATAACTGCAGAGGCATTCAGCAGTAACACTGTATTAATAGTATGATCTTCACATTGCTGTTTTTCTGTTCTCAAGATTTAGTTGTTATGTATAATGTAATTTAGCACAGGTATTTTCAAAATATTTTACAGCCGCTTCTAATTTCTTTTTCTCCACAGAAAAAAAATCCCTTTGTTTGGGATAAAATGTTTTTTTTTTTTTATTAAACTGACAAAGATCTCCTCAAGATTAAATGTATTTACCATCCACATATGTAGCTTGTTGAACATGCTTAAAGAATTATGGAGTGATTTCTGCCCCAGAATATGGACCAAGAATAGTTAAGCTAAGTTTAATTTGAATTTGCTGTGGTATGTCTGTATATGTTATACTTCTCTCTGTTCTACAGTAACTTAAATTCTGGGATGAAGAATCTCAAAAGCAGAAAGCCTTGTAGAACTTACAAAGTTTTAACCAAAGTATCAAGATATATTTTTGAAAATATTTCTGTCAATTTTTTTCATGACTTCTAGAAAGTATGACTTTTCATAAAAGTATTTTGAATTTTTGGAAAAAGAAATCTTCCTTTTTCCACTTTTTTTCTTTACGGTCGTAATAAAGTTTATTTTATTATAATTTAATTCTAAAAAATCACAAACTTTAGATAGTTGTGAGTGAGCTTGTTTTTTTGGATGTTCAGAAGAGCCTAAAGCACTAACTGAAAATGTTTGCTCTGATATCTTTGGACTTTACAGCTTTTCCATGGAGAATAGCTTGGGGTTTTGTTTTTTCTCATAGTATGCATATAAAACTAAGCAACAAAGAAACAACTATCTCACTTTTGCTCCAGGGAAGCCAGGAAGACCATGTGGTCCTTGATCACCAGGTTCTCCTTTCCTCCCAGGCTGGCCAGGGGTTCCTGGAAAGCCAGGAGGGCCAGGGGGGCCAGTAGAGCCCCTTCTAAGTTCCTCACGCAAAAGGCATGTACTGCAATCCCCTTCTTCACCTAAGGAAAGGATTGGAAAGAGAAGAAAGAAAGCTCTGTCAACAACAAATAGATGTGCAGCTGTATTCATTTTATAAATAGACTTGAGAATACTTGAGTAGTTTCTCAAATACTTGAGAAAACTACTCCCTTTTTTTTTTCTGACAAGAATCCAACACATTCTTTGTCATGTGAGCCCCAGATCAAATTCATCAGACCTCATCCATGTCATAGTTCAATAAACTCAGACTGAATACAGTGGGGGCTTTACATAACGCGCAACAGCAGATCATCTATTGAGTTATCTGTTAAAACATACCTTTAGGTCCTTTTTGTCCTCTTGGCCCAGGGAAACCTTGTATACCAAATCTACCTGGTGTTCCCTCCTGTCCTTTTAATCCAAAGAGAGGACCTAGAAGTTTTATGAAATAAAAATATAAATTAATCTACTGTAGATTTACTCTTTTTCTCTTCCACTCCTATTTCTTTGAGTTGCAATGCATTTTCCCTGTTTCCCCTAATGTCGCCTACTGTCTAACCCAGCCTGCTGTGATGAAGTCCCTTCTCTTTTCCTCTCTCCATCTTCTCACAGCTTCTCACACCCATTCTCAGTAACTTCCATCTGCTGTGGCAGACAATCCTTGCCATTCTTGTCTCTCTCTAACACTGAGTACCTCCTCTCACTCAGCCCAACCTACTTTACACTAGCACAAACAGCCTGCTCTGGATCACCTCCTGCACATCCTTTTCTCCATTCTTTCAAGTGTTACCAGGACTGTCTAAAAATCATTCAAACCTTTTCTTCACTGATGAGTGTACAAGACTTCTCTGCATATCCTCCCTGCCTCCCATTTAATTTAATTTAATTTAATTTAATTTAATTTAATTTCATTTCATTTCATTTCATTTCATTTCATTTCATTTCATTTCATGTTGTCAATGTCTCACTTTGCCCTGCCAACAGGTGTCGTTAAAATAATCAAAGATGTTCCTGTGAGTTCTCATCATGTCTCTTTTTGCACTTACCAGGTGCTCCAACAGGACCAGGTGGACCACGAAGTCCTGGTGGGCCATCCTTACCCGGAAGCCCAGGTGGACCCGCATAATAAGCAGGAGATCCTATTTCCCCCTTTTCACCTTTTGGCCCCATTTCTCCAGGTAAGCCTGGCTTATCCCCATCCGCTGAAACAGAACCAGGGAAGAAGTTCAAAACAATTTCTTAACAATGCTGCCCAAAGAGCTGTGATGTAACAGAAGAGAAAGTTCATACAACTGCATCTAATATGAAAGGAAAAATGGACATATTTACCATAGCACAAAAATGGTAACTGCACTTTTCACTTGAGCAAATCAGTAGCAGTTATTGAAACAAGGCTCTGTCATCATCTCTTATTTCAGTAGTTTTGCAAGAGTCCCAGTGGTCCAAAGGGAAATGCTCCTCTCCTATTTTGTCCCTCCAGTTATTATCTACTACTCTGCACTGCATATCACATGATCAGCATAAAAATTTTCCCCACCGTGACCCTGTATCAGTCAAAACTTTCTATAAAGTTAAGTTGTTAAAAGATGTGTTGCCGGGATATTACCATCAGAAAATCCAGGAAGACCAGGCAACCCACGATCTCCCTCCTCTCCTCGGTCTCCTGGTAGTCCAGAAACACCTGGGAAGCCTGGATCACCTCTTGCACCTGAAAGACAACCCCGATTTCCAAGAACGTGTTAGTGTGATGCTGCTGTTTGTTAAAAAGCAAATATTAGGATCTTCGAGTACTTCAGAGTAGTAGAGTTTACAACAGTTTCTAAAAAGCAGCTTTGGAAATGGACTGACAGGAATGGTGTGGAACTACCAAGGCCAGGAAGAAGCACAGAATCTCAGCTTTTACTAATATGCAGCTAGAGCTACACTGCTCCTGGGCAGCACAGAAGAGTAGCTCTCTGAGGACAGCCCCTCTTTGTCCTACACGAAGTTTGTAACAGATGTGTGATATGTGAGCTTTCATTTGCTTCCCACTACCAAAAGCATCTGTCTGGGCCCAGCTAATGCCTGCAGAAAGTATTGGGCTCTTGTCAAAGATCAGTGATAGTAGAGGACATATGGTGTGTTCAGCCCCCCGCCTGCTTCCTTCTCTCTCTACACAGTCCCTCCTGCTTGTAAAAGGTTGGCAGGGTATTCGGGGTGATTTGACCAATGTTTTGGGCCTCTTGCCCCCTTTCTCTGGGAGGAAGGGAACCACTCATTGCTCTGGCTTTCAACAACACTAGTAAACTCTACGGTATGAGGACAAAGGCCAGGGCAATGGCATGTGATCACTCTTGCTGTTTGCTGGCACCTTCCCTCAAATCCTTGAGTATTTTTGGCCTTGGCAAACTGCTATCACCTTTTATGTGTTTCTAGTCTAGCCAGAACAGCTGACGCTGGGTGCTACAAGTTTAGTAAAAAGATCGCAAGGGAAATTTGTCAATTTTAAAAAGCAAAAAAAATACTCTTCTATCCTCAAGGCTTTAAAAAAATGTGGCTTTCTTTATCTTTCTTTTCCTTCCTTCCTTCCTTCCTTCCTTCCTTCCTTCCTTCCTTCCTTCCTTCCTTCCTTCCTTCCTTCCTTCCTGCCTACCTCCCTGCCTCCTTTCCTT
>VZRN01003169.1:403060-505451 GCA_013397935.1 Dasyornis broadbenti | reverse complement strand
TTCTCTTTCTCTCTCTCTTTCATTCTCTCTCTCTTTCTCTCTTTCTTTCATAAGAATGTTCTTTATTGTGCTGCCACTACTGCACTTTATCCAAAGTCTCTGAAACAGGACAGAGAAGACAGACTCTCATTCTTCCTTTCACTGGACAATAAAGTCACACGCTTTTTTGCTTGCTTCTCTGTGGATACAGGCATGCATGGAAGCCTTTTGTACAGCAATGCAGCTTCAGCAGGAGAGACAAAGAAACCACCTGCCTGCAAAAAGGTGATTAGGGCACTCTTGGAAGGCAATTACAGCTTCTGTAACACTTTAATAAACACTACTTCTTTTAGGAGTTGAATTCTCGGAATGTCATGCTTTTTGATCTATGCAGAAGGTAGTAAAACAGCTAAGATAAACCACCTAAGCAAAGAAGACATACCTTTCCTTGGGATGCGGGAAGGAAAATAGGAATCCGGCCCTGGAGGACCCATCTCACCAGGCTCCCCCTGTTAACAGAAGTTGAAGTATCACACCCAAGCTCATTATTCTAGAGAATTTCTTTTAAAATGGAAAAGTATGCCTATGAAACACAAACACCCAAACTTCCAAAGGCACTGACACAACATTTAAGAAACCTCAAGGATTTCAAGTTAACAAACCACATAGCCAGCTCTGCAATGACAACAGAGACAGTTGGTACTACATGATGACAGAAAAGAAAGCAAAATGACATCTGGCTTAGTGCTTCTAGCACATGAAAGTAAAGCAGTACCTTGCCTCCTCTAGGACCATAGCCACCGGGTGGACCATCAAATCCTTGAAAACCCTGTAATGCACATAAAAATTATTGACTTTTCCTTTATCAGAGAGAGATTAAAATTATTTGGTCCGTAGCAATTCCTGTAACACCAGTAGGGCTCCCTGTGTTTTGATGTTCCACCTCTTGGACCAAGCCTAATTCTTGCCAAAGGCCAGAGGGACCTGCTGTGCTGTAGACTCTGTCACCCCTGGCAGTGGTGCAGCTGGAAGGAGCACCTACACTCACACCATTCCATGGATGCTGCAGGGTGGAGGAGGAGAAAGGGGATCCCCTCCATGCCAGCTGACCCCGAAACACATGGGCACAAACACACCAGTTTGCTGCAAGAAAACTAAACAAGTCAGAATCATTAAAAGTGGACATATTTTCACTGGAATGGAAACAGTGAGCAGTGAAATAGCACTGGAGAGCACGGGTCCTTTTTGCTCTTTTCCAGGTGGATGGAGACTGTTTGGCTGCAGAAGGGTTCCTGACTAAATGAGAAGAACTCAGGAGCACACCTGAAGTAGACAGAGTAGGTGCCTTCACCCTACTCTCCCACCCCTGCACATGCCATATCCCAGAGAAAATTTTCCATCCTTACCATAAAAAGCATTATAATATTCAAGATCCTGCCCACTCCATTCTTTTAAAAGGTTTGAAATCCAAAGCATGTGGACTAAAACATGTATGGTAAAACATGTCACATCCTATCCCACAAGAGTGTATTTCAGCTGATGGCGTGAACAGAGAAAAAGTGCAGATTTCAGAGATGCTGACACAGATGAGATCATCTCTTCTGTGTGCTTTACTCAGCTCTTTGATAACTTTTGTTCTCTACAGAAAATGTTTATATGTACTCTGAAAAGAGACTGGTGTTAAAAAGGTGTGTAGAAAACAGTGGCCAGATCAACAATTGATGTCAATTAACAGAGTTGTGCTGAAACCAGTAGTTTTGTGTAATTCATACTTAGATTATTAGTCAGCTTTTTAAAAATTCAGCACCTCCTAAATTTCACAGTGGGTACAACTCTCACCCAGAACTTGAATGTTAATAACCACCTCTGTAAGTCACTTTTGAAGCAGTTTTGAAGCGCTACAAGTACGACAGCTCTCAGTAAGATGCCGCAAACTTGACCACATGTTTCAGAGACTTTTCCATAATGGCAACTGTATATCACACCATTGGAAAAGGAGCCTGTTGATTAACAGGTGTAAATTCTCTTTACACTAGGTGGAGCTGGTGGTCTAAAGGCGAAGCCAGCAGCTTCCTATTTAACTGCAACTTCATCTGCGTGCTGGCAGGACTTAACCATGCTTTCTTTCTTAAGAATCAAATCCCTCAAAAATCAACAGAAAGCAGGTTGTTGCGAATGACACATAGAGTGTCTCCTCTCACACACACATTATACAATGGTAGTCCATCCAAACCAATGTACCTTCTGCTAAAATTGTGGCCAAGATTCATCCTCAAAAACGGGCAGCCACTGTTCACATCTGACTGGAGCATGAACCCATGTTAAGGTCAGCCAGTGGGCTTTAATGGGCTTTGCATGATCTCTCCATGTATGTATTGCTAATAGCAATTCCCTTCCACACCACCAGGACTGAATAGCTGCGCAAGCGTTATTTTTCAGATTTCTTGTACTTTCATGTCCCATGTGTTTCATGTTATTATTGTTATGCCTTGGTGGCAAGACAAATCTTTAAACAACTAAAGATGGCAAAGCGCGGAAAAATCATGCATCCCACAGCTATTTACCTCATGGAAGCGATTTCTAATGCTTACTGAAGAAGCCTTTTTCTGAGACCAAACAGAAAGTCTCTGTCTGACAGAATGCTATTTTAAATATTTGGGTGTGTTTCCATGGGGACAGAGATTTAACTGGTATATTTATCAGTTTCCATCTCTTCTCCTTTTGTGATATCCAAGACAACCATACATCTCAACCACATCTGCAGAAAGCTATTAAAAAAAGCTTCCGCTTTTACGAAGAAAATTACAGAAATCAAAATCACAGTAATGGGGAGAATGAAAGCAACACCTCCCTGTAGTGCTCTCAAAAGATGCTCATGGTTTAAGCAAAACCAGACTTTAATTACTGGGCAATTTTTTTCTCACTGATGAGAAAAATAACTAACCCAAAATTACAATGATGGATGAATCCAGATGATATTTGTTAGACTATGGCTAGTGTAATTGCAGGCAGAATTTGTCCTCTACAGTTTATTTCTCAGACAGATTGTCTACATATGTGTTAGAAACAACAGTATTATATGAAATACTCACTTTTTCTCCACTGAGTCCGGGAAAACCAGTGATGCCAGGCAGTCCCTACGAAGGCACAATAAACTTAACAAAATAAAATGACATCCTGACGTCCTCATGGCTAAAACCCATTATTATTTCTTAGATAAAATAAATCTAACAGTTTGAAACTCTAACAGTCAGACTTCAGATATGTTTTCAAGTAGATTTTTGTATGGTGCAAACAGAACAGGTCTGAAATCTAATCTGCTATTTCTTTTTTTTTCTGTCTTCATCAATACATCGTGAATTGACCATAAAGATTTTAGAGATGACTGAGACTTTTATTCAAAATGTATTCTCAGTACTGTTCTCACTCTATTTAAGCACTTCAAAATGTATTCTCAGTACTGTTCTCACTCTATTTAAGCACTTCAGAAACGTTGCCCCAAACCAAGCATTCACAGATGCTACAAGGTAGCACTTAGATTAACTTTTGTTTGAGGAGTCACAAGTAAGTGGAGTCAAACTCATGTTTGTTGCCCGTGGTCTGCAGACAGCTCAGATGGAAACTGTGCAGCACAGCCTGTGCTGAGGACCAGGACAATAGCTGTGGTTAGAGAGCTTCAGGTAAGAGATGCACAAGGCTTCCCAGTGATGGCACAGGCATACCTTGCCATTCTTTGGCATATCTGTGAGTCCTATGGGGGCATCCTCCCACCACTATTTCAAAATTGCCTTTTTGTTTTCCTGCTTCAGGCAGTTCTAAGTTGGCCAAACCTGCTGATCTGATGAATTATAATTTCTACAGTCTTTATCTGTGTTTTGTTCCAGAAGGCAAACTCTCAGCTCAGATCCACCCATTATGCTGAGTGAAATCTACCTTTAATAAGTGACTCACCCTTTGTCCTGGGTAGCCCATTACCCCTTCTTCACCTTTTTCAAGAGCAAAGAGAAGTACACCCTAGGAAACATTGCACAGTCAGTTCAACATATTTCTTCATTATATGCAAAAAAATTGCAACACTGTTTTATGGAGGCTAAACAGGAAGGAAGCTTCATTGTAACACAAGGATAATCTAATAATAGCCGCATGTGAAAGAACTGTTGTCCTTAAAATTAAGTGTAACATGCTTGCTTTGTTACAATAGCAGAAGCAGGCCACTACAGAGAGGACAGTGTCTCCCTCCTATCATTTCCTTTATTTCCTCTGTGTCTGCAGCTCAGAAGAAGAGCCAAAGTAATTATTCAGCTATACAACCAATTAAGCAACTCAGCTTATGCCCAAACTTTAGCTTCTGAGAGCGATTTGGCAAACACAAGCATGCTGCTATCCATCCTACTACACAAAAAAAAAAGTGGGGGGAGAAATACATATCCCCTTTTGCTACATCAGCATATATCCTACAGTTTTCCTAATGAGTAAAAAAAATCCTACATGTGTAAAATGTGAGCAGCAGCTGAAGAACTGGCTAGCAACCACACACAGAGGGCATCAGGGCTCACACTGTGACCTTCTCCCATAACCTTGTGGAGCTGCTGACCAGACCATCTGAGAAAATAAAGCTCTGCAAAATGCTCAGTGAGGCATCCCTGCTTGGTAAAGAGTGTGTTTTAAACCCCTCTGGGAAGTCAAAAGGAACCACTCAATAGCAAAGTTATTTAGTCAGTCTAGAGGTTGTCTGTGAGTTATAACTAAACCATGTTCAGTCAAGCTGGGTTGACAGCTTTACACAATACAGCAACACATGGGATTACTGCCCACTTACTCAACAGATCTAAAGATCCATGAGACAAAAAGTCTGTATGTGTTGGAGAGTAGACTAAAAAGGATTAAAAAATATTCCATATATTCTTATTTAATGAAATAAAATGAAATTTTAAAATATAGATCAGAAGAATAAGTAAAGAGATGCATTAATAGGTAAAACTAAAATTAAAAGTATGTGAGGGAAAATCTTATTTCAGTAAACCAATAAGAGAACAACTGATTGTGCTGTGGAGCTATTACACATCAAGTTGTTCAGTTTTTCTGAAGCATTAGAACTGGCATCTCTGCTTATAATACATCTATATTGCATCACTTCAATGAAGAGTGCAGAAGTAGTAACTGCAATATTATTATTTGTCTTTTATTCTTCTCCACATGACTTACTGGAATTCCAGCTTCCCCTCTTGGTCCAGGGTCTCCTCTTTCACCCTAACAATAAAGAAAAAGTATTCAGATAGGTTTGGCATTCCCATTTACATTTCAATAACTTTTATACAACACAAAATGACTGATATTTATCAAGAAAAAAACACCACTCTTGTGCTGTTATTTATTCATGCACTTCTCATATAAAATGTGTGCTTTCATAAGAAGTTTTTTGAAGTTGCTTTTTAAAAATACATTTGATAATTTTTCTGAAAATGTCTCTAGGAATGTGAATGCCCAGCTGTTTACAGGCTTGTTCATGAGATGTCTGGGTGGTGAGTGCCTAAGTAATGCCTATGAATAAATGCACAATCTCCCATTTTTACCTACTGATTTTCTACGAATTATTTGATCATGCTGCTGTTAGGGTAAGACAAATCATAGCCCAAATTCCACTCTCTATATTGATGACATCTCCATTGAATATAACAGCTCTCCAGGTAAGTAGCTCAGATGTGGATGTCTCTGCTTAGCGATGGAAATCCCAGCATGTATGTTACTTGACCCAGACTGCAGAGTATTAAAGGTGTTTTTAGATCTTCCAGTATCAATTTACTCATCTGACTGCAGAAATCGTGCAAGTCATGCAAACTTTCTAACTTCAAATATGGGATGAAAATTTAGTGTTCTGGAGATTGGTGTCTCATACAGAATATACACATGCAGCGTATGAGCACCTCTGCTCCCAGCAAGATGCAACAGATGAGAATTAACTGCATCTCGCTGGTGGGGATTTCTCCAATATGTATGAATAAGCCTTAACTCTAAGTATATAAATATCTGCGTCACACAGATAAGTTATAAAAACAAACAGTAATGGTTTCTCAGCAGGCATTTCTGCTTGTAAAATGAGATGTGTGTGATGGTCAGTAGTTGCATGCTTAAACAAAGACAAGTTTGCCAAAGGCACCTCTAGACTTGAGAAGTACTTTCTGAATTATTTCAGTCACCATAGTTTCAATAAATACTTTATGATCCAAGTTTGTGAAAGCAGCAGATTATTCTTTTGATACACTGAAGTCTTTTAAGTTCTATATGTTAAAGCACATTTGTACAATATTAGTTTTGGTACCGCAGAGTTCTTAGTCCCTTGTTTATTTCAGAAAAATACCCTCTTAGTTACCTTGTGTTTGTCAGTGGGGACGCCCATCAGTTCTCCTGTAGGAAGCCCAGGTGGACCCGGAGGACCTGGGGGGCCCTGCAGGAAAAGTATGAAGGTACATTTACTAACAGCTACAATCCCTGGTCAAGCTGCTCATCAGCACAGGCTCTAGGAAACTGCAACAAAAGGAGCAACACAGATTTGTCCCTGCTAGGAGTATGGCTATAAATCATATGCAACCACACCAAATAAACTGATGGCAAGATAAATTAATTTTGTGCTGGGTTAACATACAGCAATATCTGCTCTTTCCCTCTACGTTTCCAGAATAACAGTAAAGATTATTGAGTTATATAAAGTGGCCCGGCTTCATAGATTTCAGAAGTGTTACCTCTGTGTCAGTGTAAATGAGAGCACAGAGAGGCCTAGACATGTAGGAATTAGTTCAGCTATTACATTCTTTATAGAAATTACAATTACTTTTAGACCTATGCTTCGTTTTTCTTTTATATTACATAATGCAATTGCAAATGAAGAGAGTATTTAAAATAGGTTCATTTATAAACAGCAGATAACATCAACCTGCTCTTTAGCAGTGATATTAGTTCATTAGTTTTCCTTTACCTGTTCACCTTTTTCTCCGAAGAAGCCAAGGCCTCTGCTGCCCTGCAAAAACAACAGGTCAATAGTTACCAAGTGTACAACTATAATCTAATCTAAAATTCAAATTTAAACATGCTTAAAGACCTTTTCAGGCTATCAAGTCTGTAGGATACCACTGAAGAACTGCAATCAAATAAAAGTCTAGGTTTACCTCAAAGTATTTTTATAGATTTAGAAGTATTTTTATAGACCTAAACTTTCAGAAAGACAACTCTAATTAAAATCTCATGCTACCAGTGCTTCTTTGAGTCATCCACTGAGTAATGTCATGAAAAGATCAAGCATTTCTTTTGCAAGATTTTTAATAGCCTTGAACACTAAATAAAAACACCTAAATGGGCTGGAACAATGAACTTATATGTTTTTTCAAAGGAGAGGAAATTGAATATAGTAAAGACTGGAAAGATTCTCTGTTCATGGAAAGCTACTGTGACTACAGTAGCAAATTAAATCTGGCTCTAAAACTGGTTTAATCTTTTCAGGGTAGGCAATCCCAGTGTAAGATTAACTTCTCATGGCATGCAGCCAACACAGAAAGTCTTGTGCTACACAGTCTTTCATGCAGGCCATGGTTCTTTCTGTTACCACCTTCAAGTAGGTCTTGGATAAACCTCAGCAACACAAAATCAACATTAACTACTCTGACACAAGACTTACTTGTGGTCCTTGGGGTCCTGGGGGTCCTGGTGGTCCCTGGGGAAACACAGTGCAGGGAGAGCAAGTTACTTGTTGCTTTCTAATCAATGTATGCAGGAGGTTAGTTACTTTCTGTCTGAAATGTTTAGTAGGCAGTGTATTCCTCAGTATTCCCTGTGCTATCCTCACTATATTATCAGTATTTACTGTTCTGAAAAATACCTTCCTAAATTACATTGTAATCTTTCTGAACAGAACAACAGTTCCTCAGCCTAGATCTAATGAAAACCCATTTTTATTTCAAGTGATAAGAACTTGTGCTTTTGGATCCTGACTTAGTAACATTGTAAGCTCATACCTAATGTTAAGCACATTTTTAAGTGTTTCACTGGGCTGCAATCTTTGTACTATATCGATCTGTAGGGGGGTTGAACTACCATAGGCATCTCAGATTACCTATTTGGGATTGTACAGAATGAAATCAAAGGAAGATGGTGGGAAAATGAAACTAAAACAGGAAATAAATCTGCCAGAGGCTTACAAGAGGTAGGACAGCCATTAACTGAAGAGACAATCTGCCTTGCTTTGGTCAGCTCCAAAGCGCTCTTCACATTAAACTCTGCCAAATGAGGGAAAGCTGGGGTGAATAAGAAGCATGAGCTGTTCAGAGAAAGTGGTGAAGACTGATAAATAGTTTAAAAATAAAACTGCATTCTAAATACTGTTCAATCTCCTATGGGAAGTGTAGAGAGCTAATATACATATCCTTTATGAGCAGAAAAGATAACATATTCAAGTAATGATATTTCTGATAACTCAGTGTAGGGAGATGTTCCAAGGAGGTTAAAGAAACAGAATATGAATCAAAAGCCTCTGACAACACAGAGAAAAAGAAACTATACTTCTTTCTGCAATATTCATCTCTGTGGAATCAGTGTCTCATAGTGCTTTTAAAAAAGGTTTTACGTCCATTGACACATTCTTACTATTTCTAACCTAGGTTACAATCCAACATAATGGAACTTGCTGAGATAATTCTTCTGTTTGGGTAGTTTTCTAGAGAACGTAATTTAAATATACTTACTGGTCTTCCTTGCTGTCCTCTTGGACCAACAGGTCCTTGAATACCCAGCGTACCTGGAGGTCCCTTTAAATAAAAAAAAAACCACCAACCATCAATAATGTTGTTCTGATAGTAGTTACTGTTGACACTTTATCACATCTACAGTAACACTACTTACCGGAAAACCAATGGACCCTGAATCCCCAGGATCCCCCTAAAAAAAAAAAAACAAAAACAAACAACAAAGAAGTAAACAATGCAATAAATTCTACATACAAAATTGTAATGCTCATTAATTTTTTTCTCATTCAAACAACTAATTATAGCGTACTACTCAAACCCTTCCATACAGATGCATTCTATAGAGATGTTGAGATAACTGAATGTGGGCCACACAGATTTCTTCCTTTCTACAGACGGTGTAGTTGTGTGCAATAGAGTAGCAGGGTACACAGTTGGCTAGTGAAATTAGGGTTCCAAACTACAAGGCTGAACTACACAACAGACCAGAGTGAATTCTTTTGTTGAAAAATCCTCTCTGATCAGTGGCTTAATTAGGGCTATAACCTCAGCTGAAATGTCCAAGCTCATTTTTGTGAGTTGCATGGGAATTACTGAATCATTTTGATTCTCTTCTGAGTCACTAAAAGCATTTGGAACATACTGTTTTCAGTAACCACATATTTTAACTTCAGTACATGCTGAAATGTTTTTGGAAATAAGACACAAAAATGTTCTAGCCCAAAGACCTTCCAACACACATAAGTAATGTGGTATTCAGTCCAAACACCTTCAATCATTTTGAGTAACATCCCAAGTACCTAGTTAATGAGAGCTTAGTTAACAGAATAATTTATGGAACCAAGTACTTTCTGAAATGAATACAGGTGTCAGTATCCATCCTTGGCCACAATATAGTTGAGCATTTCTTAAACATGACTTAATCATTCCTTAATCATTCCTGATTACTAACAAGTGCAGATCTGAAGAGTTTCCACAAGGAAGATTCCATTAAAAATACAGGCAACTTACAAATATGTCAATAGAAATACCTATTTTGGCACTTACTACTGGCACAAAATGCACATAAACAATGTCAGCTGATCCCTTCTGCGCTGAGTATGGCTCAGGTGCAGCTTTTAAACCAGTCATAATTTATACTCTACATATGTAATCCCTTATCTCCTTCTGATACCTTCATTCAAATTATACAAGATTATATATATATATGAGAAAAGCTGCAAGTGATTACAAAACAAGTTTTAAGGATAAGACATAGTAAAAGCACCCATTGGAATACTTGGGGTTTACTAAGTAGCTAAATAAAATATTGAAGCATATTTTACCCTAAGTCAAACAAAGTCTTGTATGAAAATTTTACAGAAAAGATGCTAACAGTAACCAGAATCATTCAATGGACAAAACTATGGTATAGCAAGGATTTTGCCATGCATGATACAAAGGTAGTCATTGAATAAAGAGGGGAATATTTGAGCTACTTCTTCTACAGAGCCTTTGCAATCCACCTACATGCTGAAATTCCTTGGAAATAACAGTGGGGATTTTTCTCTGGATATCAGATAAACTTTTCTGCAACCAGAGAAGGCAGAAGGTGCCTTGCAAAGCCTACACAAAATCAAAGTGGGCCTCTTGGGATGTAACCATCAGAGCACAAGAAAAATTTACTCTCCATCATGTGCCTGAAAAACTGCACTGAGCAAGAGTAACAGCTGGGAGTTACAGACGTACCCTGTATCGGCTGATGATCTCTGGTGCTACTATGTACGGCTCCCCCTTCTGGCCCTTGGGCCCTTGGACTCCCTGGAGGTGACCAAAAAAACCGAAGCACAACATAAACTTTCACATCATATATGTTAACATGCAAACAGCTACGAGTGCAATGAGAAATATTTGTTGGGGTTTTCGGATGTATACACAAACATACTGCAGTTGAGAGGCAGAGGCTGTGCCTAGCTTTGGAAATTTATGGTTTAGGAAAAAAGTGTAAACCCTCACAGCAGATAAAAGAATGAATTTCTGATCCTGAGGGAGAAACACCCCATTACCTGGGAGCGGTATTATGGGGTAGCACGTCCTAGCTAGAACTGATACTGCAGTTTCCCAGGGCTGACATGTGCCCTGGTAAATCCAGGAGCACCACCACTCACCTCAGCTTGACCCTGTGTATCTCACCATGAAAAGCTGTCCCTTTTTAGCCATGGGACAGGGAAGGAAAGGTTACTTTCATCAGCAATTGTGAGTTTAATATTATTTTATTGCTGTTGATTAAAGCTGTACAGGTTTTCCTACAGCAATCTCTGTGCAAGACCTGTGTGACAGGTACAGCTCTGAGCAGACCTTGTGGTCCTGGCTGCAATTCAGTGATTAAACACAGTGTGGTGTGTCTGTGCTAAGTCTGCACAAATGCTCTGCTGGGCCAAAAAGCCCTGCATTCCCTTCATTAAGAGATGTTCCATTCACTTCCAACCCACATGTGAATGAAATTCCCTTCAGCAACGTTCTTAGCTTCAGGTACTCACTTACTGCCAGCTACTTACAATGCTACCAGGGAAACCAGAGTATCCGGGAGTTCCCGAGTCACCAGGGTCACCTTCTGTCCCATTACAGCCATCATGACCTGGTTTCCCCCTTGGTCCTGGCTGCCCTGGATGACCCTGTTGAGGAAAAAAAGAAGTGTTTATCTATCCATCTGCTTCTAGTTTTCCTTTTCCTGTAGTCACGAAGTATTTAGACATTCTCACATTAAGCCCAAGGCCTGGATCCATGGGAAACTAGGATTTTCAAAGACAGAAACAGACAGTGCCTTTTTTTAATATAGCTGCAGCTTGAACCAGATGCTCCAGACAGCATGAAAAAATGAGTAGTGAAGGACCTTTCAGAAAGGGTACGAAACCTATGTTCAATGCAAGCTCTGTTAAGCAGAGAACTAAGCCAGATGAGGCTGCTATCCAGGGAGCCACCAAGAACTAGGAGTGTTAAGCATTTCAATGCTTCTCACTGGAAGAGTGGGAAGAAAGGTTCCTCACTGACTTTGAACAGCTTCCAAGCCAGGAAAAAAGTCAGAGATGCTGTTGGAGCTAGACTGAGTGTCATGATGAGGCTGTGAATATGGGAGAAAACACCAGGGCTCAAATGTGTGGAGCTGGGCGCGCTCCAAGACATTGACACAGAGCCTCTGAAAAGTTACTCCTGTCTCAAACTGGATTTTCATTGCTGTTCCTACATTCACCTTAATTGCTGTTGTGGTTGAGGCTGATGAGAAGCAAATCTTCCCTTGAGCAGCTCTCTCTTCCAGGGGGCTCAGTCAGAAAAAGACAGAAACTAACATAAAACATTGCACCCTTCTCCTTTATCTATAGCAAGACTTTTCTCTTTGCTTCTGCTCCATTGCTTAGAAAAAACAGAAGAATGTCCATGTCCTTACTCAGCTCCACCAAATACTGGCACTCCTCATCCCAGAAGAGATTCAGTCTTGCCACCATTCTCTCTTGGCTCCCAGCCCCACACCCTAGCACTGTGCCATTGTGGCTTCTTCAGGTGCCTATCCACCTGCCTTCCCATGGTCAGTAGTAAGACTCAGCCTGAAAAAGCTGGTTGGAAAATGTAAGGGCGCTCGAAGGGCAGGGGAGCTCAAAGAGAGGACTCAATGAAAATGCTGGTTCAAGTACTGTCTGAAGGTATTTATCCCTCATGCAATGTGCAGAGGTCAGGGAGGCAGGGCTGAAAAAGAAAACATGCCCAGGTAAGAGAAGAAGTCCAGCTATAGCAACACGGGGCTTCACAGGGGAGCAATTTACTGTGCTTCCCAGGATGTTACAGTGCTTAGAAAAATACTCAGCATGATGCAGTGAGATGAACAAGATCCTTGGCTCAGGAGAATAGAAATGGCAAAGATGGTCTTATTTTTTTCCTTTAAGAGTGAGAAGGAGGGAGACAAGGAAGATTGTGAGAGAGAAATCCCTGAAACTTGATAGGGAGCTCTTCTGGAAACAAAAGAGGGTGAAAGCAGAGTGGATGCGGATGCGTGGGCTGCAAAGCGGGGCCCCGGTGTCAGAGAGCACTACAAAGGAAACCCAAGCCTGGGAACTCTGTCCAGGGATTCCAGTGACTCAGATTTCTTTGTTATTTTATGACACAAGATGTAAAGAAGTGTAAGCTGGGAAAATACTGTGCTGTGAACTTTACCCGTTTTTCCTCTTTGAGCATTTCAGTTTCATGGACCTGGTCAATTTGTTCAAAGTTTTACACTATTTAGTGCCCAATAAGTTTTTTAAGACTATCTCAAGCATGCCATATGAGCTATAAAGCAAATTAACAATAGTTAGTCTTCTTAAAATCACTGGTCTTTATATGCGCTTAGCAAATCTGAAGTAATTAGGAATGACCCACTTATGTCCTTCCTTCACAAGCTTAAGAGTTGTGAAGCACTTATGTCACAGGTCTTTCCTACAAAAGAACATACTTAGCTGGGTAACCTCCAGAGACACAGGAAATTTCTATCCTTTCCTGCCCCTTTTACAAGGGGATTTCTCCATACGACAAAGCAAATGGACCTTAATTATCTGAGGGAATGAGAATGAGCACAGATTCTGTTCTTTCATTGTGTATCTGCAGTTCTACTCACTTCAGCATATGTCCTTAGCTGAAGCGTGTGTACATGGCTGATGCAGACTTTAACCCAGACAACTTAATTAAAGAAGAAAGCTAGCCTCCAATATTTGCAGTTGGTGATTTCTTAAAGATGAAGTAACCCACTACTTACAGGAATGCCATCTGCCCCGGGGAATCCAGTGACTCCTCTTTGTCCCTAGAGTGAAACAGCACAATTAAAATGAAGTTCTGTCCAGCATTTTGCTTATTAGCTAAAACATTTGATATTCAAAAGTTACCACTTCTCCTTTGGGTCCAGTTATTCCTGGGTATCCTCTTTCACCTTTGTGACCTTTGGGACCTTGCACTCCTGGGATCCCCATCAATCCTGGTGGTCCAGTAAACCCCTGTGATCCAAGGAGTCCTGGCTGGCCCTGATAAAAACAATAAAACAGCATTTACATAGGAACAATTGTGATGCATGAAGCTGGATAAGTTATCACTGCTGCAATGGAGTCAATCTCTCAAAGAAAAAATAAACACAGAATTTCTTTCCATCCCAGTAGGCCAGGCTCTTTGATAAAAGTCATCTGGAAACACCACACAAAGAAACTCCAGCAGCAGTGACAATATTGCACATGTGGTTACAAAATTAACACATGGATATTAACTTTCAAATCAATATTCACTACTTCGGTATTCATGGGTACTCTGCGAAAGAAAATGTTTTCTTTGGAATGAGGCTTCTCAAGAGAGATTCTCTTACAATATAATGTATGACATGCCAAACAATTAATATATGCTCAACTCTGAAATTTGCTTATAGGCCATATTTATTACAAGTGGAGTCTGATATTTAATGGCAGGAATTTCTGCTTCTTTAGGGATGACATGTCTATTCAGCAGCAGAGATTGAAAATGATGGAGACATACATGGATCCACACAGGTTGAAGAGCTGCACACAGGGCTCCCTGGTCATTCGCCCTTCCAGCACTGGTTTGGCTCTTCAGGTCACTTCAAACATTGTTTAAAAATAATCCCTGTTGACTGCCAACATCACAAGGCTCAAAAGGGGAAAAAACAATTTTGAAATGACACAATGGTTGTTTAAGTAATGGATTGTGACAGTATGTCTGAGATCTTGCACTGAAGTATTTGAATGTCATTCCAGATGTAGCATCACTGAAGGCACATATGTTTTGCATGTACTCACTGCACTAATGACATTAATAGTAAATTGCTGCAATCTTTTCTGGAGAAATATGCTTTAAATGGGGCAAAGAACCATTTACCAAGACATTCAAATTAAGTCAAATCTAATGGAAGTTGTTTTTAAAATGCAATTAGATTTTTTTTTCACTGGCTGCAACAGCATCGGTATCTCACAAAGGAAGAACTGCAGCAAATCATGAACAAACACATAAATATTTATACAAAAAAGCTGATAAAAAAATAGTTCCTTGTTTAAGTATAAAATACTTACAGTCTTGCCTATGTCTTCAAAGAAAGATCTAGAAGATGAATGCAATTCCTGTTCAAGAGTTCAACTTCACTGAATGCCATTGAGGTGAAAAGAGTGGGGGGACTTGAAAAAATGAACCTGAAGATATCCTAATTTCTTTGATCAGGAAGTTGTACCAAAGACACTGAACAATGCCTTACTGATATTAGGCAAAATTTATTTTAGTCTCATAGGCCCACTTGTGATACACTTTAAAAACTTCATAGTCAACAACTATCCATAATAAACATTTATCTGTGCTATAGTTGTCCTTATACCACATACCCCAAACCAACTCTATGACTAAAACACAGCTTACTTGTAACTTCAAAAACAAATAAATTTTCCACACTGCTTTCATGTAAAATGGTTGTCACAACACTTGGGGTAGGTTTTATATTTTAAATCTTATTGTATGATATGAGTCCATATTGAGAAGGTGACACAGCGAAATGAAGAAGAGAACTCAGTGCGCGTCTGTTTTTTTGGAAGAAGACTAGGAATGAGCCAATATGAAGGCTGAATTACATGGAGTTCCTTGGGACAAGCCACCAGGATGGATCTCGTACAGTATGGATCATTTGCTATACTGTTATGTTTGATTTGACAAGACTGATGGTTTAGGAGCATTGCCAAAGGACACCATGAATTTAAGTGTTTGAGCTGCCAGTGCGAAAGAGAATTCCCTCTGCTTACAACCAAGCCCAACTTTATATAGCATCCCTGCTTTTAAACCAAGTCTGCTCATGTGGATTATCAGCTGCCAGGAGGCCAGTGTCTTTTCAGGTTAACAAACTGAGAAGGAACAAAGATTACATGAATACGTCTAAAACATAAAAGAACTCATGTTGGCAGGAGGTATATGCATCTGAACAAGCAGCTGCTCACTTCCTTATGCCAGGCACAGCTGGCTATTACAGATGCATCTACCTCCACAGAAGCAGTTTTCAGTTTTTTTAAAATGCAGTGAATCTCTAAAAGTTATTCTGTGGAATGCAGATCACAGTAGACATATTTTCTTAGTTGTCCGACCCAAATGGAAAGATGCTGATTAAAAGCACTAGAATAATGACTTAAATCTGAGCCAGAATTTTTCAGTGTGAGTTCCAAGACCAGGAAAAAGAAGTTCTTTCTTATGCTCGACTTTTCTTACCTACTATGGCTCAATATTTAAGTATATAGGAATTGACAGAATCCATATAAGCATGCCCCATGAAACTGCCTTTTTAGGGAAATAGACATTTAATTCTTTAAAAAAATGTAGTCTGTGATCTTTTTGATTGATTGAGTTCTTTGGTAGAGCAGTATAAATTCTTATGCAAATATCAATCGAAAATATTTCAATTTTATTATAAAGCCTTAAAACCTCACTAAATGCTTAAGGAAGTTTGTTCTGCCTCATGCACCCAAATCTAGAAAGGAACCTTTAAAAAGGTTCAAAAAGGATGGAAACACATCCCATACATCTGCAAAGAACCCAGAAAGGTAATTCAAATTAATTTGTAGAGATTTTAATTGGCTCCAGTTGCATTTAATTTTTGAAAATAAATGTTTCAGTAGCTTCTGCAAAGAAAGAAATACATGGATTTTGTGTACTGAAAATGCCACTTCATTTTTGGAATACCTGAAAGCCAAAATAAATAAAATAAACTCCAAAAACTGCTCATCCTCCTGAGATAAGCAAATGGTCTCTTTAGTGCACCTCTACACCCCTTTAGTGGGCAGCTGTCTGGGGGCAGAACATATGTAAAAGTTTTCATAGCAGTTTCTGATAAAAGGCTGGTTATGTTCAGAATTGTCAGTTCTGTGCCTGGCTTTCTACAGGGACCATGCAGAGCCGTATGGTTCAAATGTGGTATTCCACGGAACATGGTTACCTCTCTAACTCCTGCATCAGGTACCACTCTCCCACTTCCAGTGCCTTTTTCCTATCTGGTGTGGAGGAAGAAATGAACAAGGAATGGAAAATAAGGAAGAGGGCTGGGCATCAGCACCCCTTCCCCATGCTTTCCTGGTGATTATCTGGTCATTTGTTTGTTGGGAAATATGGGTTACTTAATATTATTTGCAATAAAGACAAGAGAATAGATTCTTATGGGACTAGTTTATGGGACACAAAGCTAGAGTCAGAGCTAGGGAAATACTTAATATCATGACAATGTTTGTGTAATCCTTCAGCCAATTAGTACCTTGGCTTGTTAACTGAATTAACTTTGTTAACCTTCTTTACTGCAGGCTTGTCAGCTTTAACTCTGCTTTCTTTGTCTTAGATCTTTTGTTGAACAAGCATGTCCCCTTTTCATTAGCAAGTGACCTAAGAACGTTCTCTCTTTGGCAAAGGTCACTGAGGAGATTTAAGCAAAGCCAATCAGTTTGAAAGTTTCAGTCAAATAAAGCATGACTCAATTATGAGTCCCAAATACCCCCGTGTGACACATGCCATGCATGGTACTACTCTGCCGGTACTCCTGGTGGGTCAAAAATCCTAGAAAATTCTCCAAATTCGTAAAAAAAAAAAAAAAATAAAAAAATTAAAAAAAAAAAAAAAAGCAAGCCTGGGGAAACATACCAACCCTGCCATACTTTAGAAAACTCATGAAGTACCTTCTCTTGAACACACTCTGGCCCATAGTGCCCTTCTCATTTCACTAAGGTGAACTGGACCTCTTCCCTAATCTAGAGCATGGCCTCATTACCCCATGTCTCTCACCACAGGACTTACAGGCCAGTCTAAGAGGCTCACTGAAGTGTGTGTGGGATGCCATGGCCAGCACCTCTGAGAGAGACCATAAAAAGAAACGGTAAAAGTGGGCTGATGGAATACCTTGAAGACTAACAAGAAGTTCTTTTGTTGTTTTTATACAAAACTTCCATAACTGTTTAGTTGAATTATAAAGTTCCCAAAGCCAGGATATATGCCTTAGTAAGCGGTCCCTGCTTTGCTCTTCCTGCAACTTCAGCTGACTAGAAGAGGTCTCACAAAATTCTTGTAGCCAGCCCAGATATTGTGCAAAAACTATTTACAGAGAGGAGCAAAGTTTGGAAATTAAAAAGCCTGGAGGAAATCTCCCCAGACAATATTTGCAATGCTGTATATACATTGTCACTTGTCCAGTGACATGCGTGAAAGGAAATGCTGCCAAGGTTGTGACTGAATTTAATAACTACATTTTGCAATTAAGTACTAGTGGACGTAAGAGGATCCTGACCAGACTTTACATTTGTACTCAATGATCATATTTTGCAGCTTGAACTTTAATTTCCAGTTCTTGTATGATCAGTCAGATGAAAGAGATGTCATGTTGCAATACTTTCTTCCTTCTAATTTACTGTTAAACTTACAGTGTGGAAACAAAATTGACAGAGGAGGGTGTGCTAATTTTGACAGCAACCAAATGTTTGATGTGCTATACAAAGAAAGATGCAATAAATGACAGTATCTGTAGGTTTTAAAACACAGGAACATCATAACGAATTGCTGAGAAATCCACCTACCAAGGTGGAGATACAAAGAAGAAAACCATTGATTTCCCATAAAGAGGAGACAGAATCAGAGTTTCTACAGAGTTTCACAGCCATTGAGCCCATTTCTCCATGTTTCATTGCAGACTTCCATTCTGCAATCACTTCTGGTACATGGAATGTGATGATTCAGTATTCCCCACATTGAAAATGAGCCTTGTAGACCATCACTTCTTTTAACAGTGGATAAAAAGAAAGGAGGGTAATTCCCTGACATTTTAAAAAGGTCATTGGTGAAAGGACAAGTTCATTTCCTGCGGGAAGGGTGATCTGACCATGACAGACAAGCTGGAGCTGGGATTTTCTGTAAGAGCACTTAGTCTGGAATGATCCCTGTAAGAACAGATGGGGAAAGGACGTGACAGCAAGGACCTCAGTGCACTCCTACTCAGTGAGACCAGCAAGCGGAACAGAAAGCAGCTCACCAGGGAATAAAATAATTTATAGGGAAAATGAGCAACTTTTGAGCTGACTAAAAGTGCTAACCCAGGAAAAGACATTCCCCCAGGCAAACAAGAAAGAAACAGAAAAGTTTTTAAATGTAATCCTGGCAAAATGTGGAAAACTAGGTGTAAATGTAGGGAATTTGTGATTTTTTCAGGCAGTTTCAATGGATGTAGGGCACTAAAGCAAACACTGACCCCAAATAAAAAATGTATGATCTTAGTGCTCCCACCACCCCCAAAAATATAAACTAAAGGAAGAACCTCAAGAACCCTGCTGTGGCACACGGAGTCAGACTAAGACGGGCATATTACCTGGCATTTCTGCTGGAGCATAAATCCAGGAGGTTATCTAGGAGTTTATGCATTAAATGTACTAGAGGGGAATATGTAGGGGAAGGGTTAGGTGTTCAGCTCCATGAAATGCACGCTTTGTCAGAAATACTTCACCTATGGGCTGAAAAGCAGAGAAAAGCAGCCCACATGGAGCACCGGCTGCCATGGCGTGGTTTGACTCAGCAGCTGCTTCTGGTGGCACTGGGCTGCCCAATATGGACACACCTCCAGAGATCTTCAGACACTGATGAGTACAACATCTACCATGACACAGAAGCAAATGGAACATTTCTGTACCTTACATCATTATGTTGTACATTAATGATGTAGTTTGGATGGTTCCATCCACCTCAGCAACTCAAGAGTCTTGTTCAAGCAAGATTTAAACACTTTTGTAATTCCTCCTAGGAACAGTAGACCAAAACGATCCATGGAATGGTGGGAAATAGAAATACACAGGGCAAAACACAACTGATGTTAGCCACTGGAGAGAAAGATCATTTCAGAGAAAAAATCCTGAAGTTTGTTCAGGCTTGGTTGTTTAACATATTAGCATGTTACTTTATTCCTCTGTCTTCAGAACTGTAGTAATAGCTACTTTCCAAAAGACAGATGCCTTGGAACAGTTTGCAGTGAGCATTCAGAAGATCCTCACTAGATGGCACCAGCCATTGCTGCTGCACACAGCCCCCACCACTGCAGGTGCAGGATTCCAGACCATGATACAACCCTCAGGAAATCTGATAAGGAGTTCAGGTAGGGTCAAACCGTCCTTGAGCAAGGTCTAAATCAACAAAATAGAAAGTTTCTGGCCAAATGTCTGTTAGTGAGATAGCTGGGAAAGTGCAAATGAAATGCGATGAAATGCATCATGCAACTGAGCAGCATGGCTGCCTGAAATGAATGTGTTCCGCCATTCAACCTCTATTCTGTGTAGTAGATGAACTTGGTCTTCGATGAGAAAAGAGAAAAACTTATCTTACTTCTCCACTGGACTGCTAAATTTACATTTACTGTCACAGGCCTGAAAGTTCTCAAATTTATCTTCTGAACCTGTATTTTCAGTGTAGGGCCAGACCTACATTAACTTCTGCCACCACACTGATACCAAAAGAGAAGCCTTATTCTGATATTTCAGACATTTGGTAACAACAAGGTTACTGGTGTACCACGGTAACAGGAAGAGATGGACTTCTGTTGTCTAACCACAATATTGATAAGCAAATCAAACAAATCTTTCTCTTGTGCCTTAAGTTGGGTGATATGCAATTCTTAAACACAGAGTAGCACTGAAAGAGCCAGCAAGCTTTAACAAAAAAGTACGTAACTAATAGTTATTTCTACATTTTTTCTGTTTTGCTACTTTAGAGGAGGTTTTTTAGCTGAGTTTCACATTCCAGCTCTTATTCTCAGAACAGACTTTCCTTCTCATTTGTTAAAACACTTTTTTTTTTTAATTTATAACTAAAGCAAACAAAAAAATTATAAAATTAGTTTAAAATAACTAAAAAATGAGGCTAGTTCAGCCTAGTGGCATGGTAACAATCTGCTGTTCTTTTAACTATGTTGTCTGGACACAAGACATTTTCTCTCAGGACAGTGGTGACCAAATGACATTAGCAGTAATTCCAGAGCAGTGATTCAGCTTGCAGAAGGGTGTATTTCCTTTTTTTTTTTTTTTCATTAAAGAAGGAATACACATTAAATCTTCATGAAAAAAAGAACTATGAAAGCATTCTCTTTACCAGAAGCCACATCCCTTTTCTGTACTCAGTAAATGAAATAATTTTGTACTGTTTTCTGTTCCCACGGTTTGATCTAATTTGTGATCTTCCAGAAAGCTGCTATGTCACCCAAGAAGATAAAACATGTGCAAAAGTAAATATATGATGGAATGTAGGTCAAGAACTCAAAAGAACCAGTTAATAGTTTCTTCATGTCACAAAATACACAGGAGTAAATGTCAGAAATGCTTTCTGTGCTTTGCAGAGCTTCTGAAATAAGAACAATACTGGAACCACAGCAATGGTCTCTCAAAGAAAAGCATCAGGGTTGGTCTAGACAAAACCACACGAGGATTTTCATACTAAATCTTTAAAAGGTTATTGCATAGAGAAAAGGAAAAGAGGAAGTTGGACAAGATGTGAGAAAGAAGTGTTGGGCAGAGGCAAAGGGTGGTTTTGATTGCAGACTCAGTAAGGGGATATCTCTGAAAGTACAAAGCAGAATCTCTGCTGAAGTATGGCTGCACAGATAAATAAGAGAATTTAGGATCAGAATTAAGACATATCCAGCAAATACAGCTTTCTAGTGAGCATGCTCACTGAATTATGTGAGGATGACTTGGAATGACTTGAAAGACACTGAATTTTTGTAAGCATTGTATTTATTGAACAGATGTAGACAATTACCTCCATGCAGTGTAGTCATCAAAAGCTCCCATCAGGTGCAGGCAATTTCTCAGGGCATGATATCCTAATGCAGATATTCAAACTAAGTCGAACAAATGCACCTGAAAGTGCCCATTTTTCAAGTGTCTATAAAAGGAGCCCAGGTCTCTCGCTCAGAAGTTGACCTCACACCACTGCTTTCTGAACTGCACAAGAAGGCAATACCCCAAAAGATCAAGCCCTGAAATTGTGGATTTAGCAGTCAGAATTAAGACTGAAACAAACTGGATTGCAAAAATCATGCTGCATGAAAAAGCAGTTGGATATAAATGCAACAAAATTACTTAATTTGGCAAGCAATATGTGGCAGAACTGCTGCTCCTGGTGGTACAAAATAGTAGGATTTTCTTGGAAGTTAGAAATATTTCAGCATAAAAGAACGATGAGATGGTAATGTTGTGTGCTCAAAAGCATATCCTTTTATTCCATGTTAGCCTGAGAGTGGAAGTGCAGTTAATGGAGCTATTTACATAATGTTGGTTAGACTGAGGCTACCAAGCTAAAACAACTATAAAATCAGAAAAAAATCCCTACTTCACTGACATGTAAATACTGTTCCTTTGACTTCCAAATAAATTCTGTTTTTTAAGAAAGAGGTAACTAAAGTTAAATTTGGAGATGTTACTTTGAATGAATTTGAAGCTGAGATCATGAGCTAATGATGTTTTACAGAACACTAAAATGACATTGATTTATACTTGTCAAATGTTCATTACTACATAATTAATTGGAGAAAGTTAGTTTGATAGCCAACGAAAAATTCGCCAGAGAGGAAAATCACCTTGCCAAATATGCTCTTATAACCAGACAAATATCAAGCTGATGGGTGTGGACAAGGAGCAGGAGGAAGCAGGGAACTCCCAGTTACTCTGACATCTGCTGCATCATGCTCATGTAAAGGAGCAGACTTTGGTCATGGTGCCTATTAAATGTGTGATTAAGCATTTGGAGGATAGCAAATGCCTTACATGTTTTTAGCATAATGAGTATATTTACAGAAGAAAATTCTGTTCATTCAACATGGAATTTACAGGACAAAAAAGCCAAAAACATTCCAGGGCACCACAGAATGCAGGGCAATCTTCCTATTCTGCTAGTATCTGCATCAATTTTTTTTATTATTATTATTATTCTTTCCATTAATTCCATTCATTTTATTACCGTCGTACTATTAAGACCAATTGCTTTCTGGGACTTTTTAAAAGCATAGTTCACACATATTGCTAAAAACTTGGATAATACAGTCAGTTGGATTGCTGTAAGGTTGCTGCTTGGCTAGCTGGGCTCCTCAAGGCAAGACAACAACCAGCACCTGCTTGAGTTAGAACATTCAGTCATAGACGCAAGAGCTAATCTGCCAGCCCAAATGCTTTCAAATGGCTTTCAGTGGTGTGTGGGAGTGTTCTCAAGATCCTAAAATTCAGGAAGTTCAACACAGATGTTTTCTGTCAGTAGGCGTTGGAAGCACCAATAGTAACATCTGTTCACTTTTCATATTTGTGAGAACATTTTTTTTTTAGTCCAAAAACCATTCACTGCTGAAATTTCCAAATTGTGCAACTGGCCAAAATGTTAAGCTCATTAGGCTCCATGAGTTTAAGAGTATGTGAAAATTAAAACCCCTGCAGGAGTTCAGCCTATCGTGTGCCAATTTTTCCATTCTGTGTTCTTCTGTTTAAACAAAAGCACAACTATTTTTGTGGTGGGAACAGCTATCAAAACTGACTTGATCATGCAAATAGAAGTTACTACTGGCTGCTTTAGCCATAGCAAGAATTTAATTCTCTTATAGAGGCTGTGACTTTTTAGTAATTTGTGTACTGGGATACCCTCTCCACATGGGAGCCCAGAACACATGTTCTAGCAGCATGTACGAGGGACTTAGTACAGACCCTCACACTCCGGTCATGGGAATTTACAGCTTGGGACAGTCTCTGAGTTCCCGACAAGGCCAGATGATTGGCTCTGAACCACCAGGAAGGACGGGGGGCTTTAAGGCAGATGTGTGCAGCAATATGAAGAGTCATTGTTGATACAGAATCAGAGACATTTTTGTTTTCCTCCTAACCCTTCTAGACAGATGCGTCTCAAGAGCAGTGGGGTGCTGTGATATCATCTGAACGGAGTTTGTACAGTTGTTTCCTCTACATGATTTCCCAACCTTGATGTATCAAGGCAAATGCTCTAGAAATTTCAGTAACTGGGACTCTGTTGAAGCCTGCTGTTGAGTCAGCTTACACTGAAGCTAAATCAACCCTTATGCCTTCCAGTGTATGTGGCTTGTTAACATCACAAATTCCAATGCAATCACTTTGATGGTTGTTAAGCTGGGCCTATCTTCATGTCAGGTTTGTTTCCAAAACCAAAAAATAGTCTAAGTAATCTGCAATCTATGAGAAGTCTTGCCATCTTCAGGTAGTAAACAGAAACACTGAAAATTACCAGCAGTTGTCTTTTCTATCATACAATTGTGTTCCCTGTCTTTTGCATGCACAGAGTCACAAAACATTTTCACAAGTTGGCAGTACCAGATCAAGCTGAATGATCACCTAGGGAAGCTAAATTATTTGGGGAAAGTATTATGGCAACCAATTATTTGGAGATTACTCTCTGTAATTCTGTGAAGTCTTTCTTCTTCTTTTTTTTTTTTTTTTGAAATCAGGCAGGAGAGTAAAAAATATTTTCCTTTGAATCATGAAGGAAATATCTACCTGAAAAAAATGGAATGTAACTTGTGATAACAGTCTTGGAGAGGGTCAACAGTGGAATATAAACTTGAACAGGATGGTTCTCCAAATCCATTACAAAATATCCAGCTATTCTTTTAGACTCAGTTTGAGGTAGCACTAATGGGGGCCAAGAGTGCCTACACATCTTCTGCACATTCCAAAATCTCATCACTCATGGGAAAGGATGTTCTGCAGAACATCAGCAGCAGACAGTCCCACAGCTGTGCAAGGAGAAAGCCTATTTATCATTTCAAATGTTGATTTCAAAAGCTACTGGAAATTTTTTAACCACTTATTTTAGGCAGTATGGGCTATGGAGCTTTTCTTCAGCAAAGGATCAGGATAAGAATCAGAGCAAACCATTTTGTTTGGTCATAAAATCATAGAATGGTTTAGACTGGAAGGGACCTTAAAAATCATCTAGTTCCCTCAAAATCATACCAGCTCCTGAGGAACGTCACTCACCACTGCTTTCTACTTGGACATTGAGCCATTGACTGCAACTCTAAGAGTGCATCCATCCAGCCAATTATTTATGCACCAAGTGGTCCACCCGTCAAATCCCTGTCTCTCCAGTTTAGAGGCAAGGATTCTTTACTCCTTTTCATGCTGCAGAAACTTAAGGAGTGAAGGCACTCCTAAACTGTAATGGCAAGTTGCTTTTACTTGAAGGACATGCCACTAGTTTGACAGGTCTTGGAGAAAATGAAGATTGCTCTCCAATTGGTAGCAAATTCAGGTAATGTGGAAGAAAAGAGAAGCCTTCCAGACAAGGAGAAAGAGTAGAGGGGAGCCTCTGTGTTCTACCAGAACACCAGAGAGACTGCTAAACAATTTGTCATAACTACTCATCTTGGTCCCATTACTGGGGACTGGTTTCAGGCTTCAGCTTGAGGGAAACATCCTCAGTATTTCAGATTCTGATTCTAGAGTGTCTCTAAGCCTGGTTAAATTAGTGCCTTCTTGGCTAAAACACAGTCTGCTTACAGGATTAGCTGTGTCAAAGGAATCACTGATGTGCAGTGATGTGCTGCCTTTGTGAACTTATAATACTTGCAGAGATGCTTCCATCAGTCTAATGGGAGAGGCTGCATTTATTGACAGGGAAATTGAATTGTTGGTGGTGAAAGGTCAGAATGGTGCAGTCCGCAGGTCAACCATGACCCCAAACTTCTCCTAGGATGCCTCTCTTGCTTTACCAGGACTGCAACAGGCAAGGATAAAAGGAAGCAAGAAATAAATGTGAAGCGTCTCCTCCTTTCCAAAACACCAACTAATGCTGGAACATCCCTAGATTTATAGGTTCTGGATCTTCCAGGTCTCTGAAAAGATCTCAACTACTATATGGAGCATCAGTCTTCTGTATTTTTGTCAGAGGGAGTAACAAATGCACTTCTATTTATGAGATTCATTTGAGGTTTTGACCCCTCCCTTCCCTTTTTTTCATGGAAAAATGTTTCAGCTATAGTTTTCTTACTGTTTCTGCATCTGTGAGAACCTAAGGCCTTTATCTATCTACCAAAAAGAGCCAATGCTACCTCTCCTATGCAAGTTAATGTCTATAACATTTATTGCTTTTTTTTTTTGCCAAGAGATAAAGAAGATTTGCTACATGAAAGCAAACAAACCCTGAGCAATAGTGTTATGGAGACTACAGTGCTCAGTAAAGACTGTGATGATGTGGATGGCTGAATGAATCACAACGGCCTAGAGATTGGTAACCCCCAAACTACCTGGGCAATAAAAAAGACTAACCAATTATTACCTGCTCTAGCTGACCCTGCTTGAGCACAGGCAGTTGGACTAGATGATCTTAGAGCCCCTTTCCAACCTCAACCATTCTGTGATTCAGTGAAATCCGACGATACTGATGTTCAAAATTCTCTTTAAGACCCTGCAATTTAGCTGTTTGCCCATTCTATTGCTTAGTTTTTTTCCTCTCTGTGATGTCTGTAGAATTTTTCTGTCTGTTTACATACTTATTCTCTCTTTTGTTTGCTGTCTTCAGATCTCTGTGTATCTAACACAAGCCATAAAGCACTCTAGTTTCTTTAGAACAGATAAGGGGAGGGAGTCACTGGCATGAGGTGGAATACTTTCTTACTGTTCAGAACACTGCTAATTCCTGAGAACTGTTTGGTAAAGTTAGCATTATTAGCAAAAGCCAAGATGCAAGTTTATAGCTTTCTGCTTGTGGATAACTATAGCTGTGTGCTTGTTGCATACATATTTATGTATGTGTGAGGTCTCCCATATCTTTACAGTTTACATGGGTATTTACATGAAAAACCAGCCTTCTGGTTCTGCAATGCTTTAATAACCTCACTGAAACCGTGCCAGACCTATCACTCCACCAGCTCTACTGATTTATGCAGTTCTGTACTAGACTGGAGAAATCTAGACTGCTGTTATCTATTTCCACCACAGGAAGACAACAGCAAGCACTCCTAAGGATAAAAACCAACCTACTTTTTTATGAACACAGCCTGACATTTCCATTACATTTTGACATGAAAAAGAAGGTGCATTTAACAGGAGAGATTTGAAGAAAGAGTCAAAGAAAATTATGAAGCTACGCAGTTTCCTTTGAATATTTTTGACTTAGAGCCATACTTCTCTTCCTGCTCTCCCTGCTATCGCCAAACAAACAAGAAAACTGCAACAGATTTTCAACAGATACATGAAAAAAAAAAAAAAACTAACCCAAAAATTAAATTTGTCTTAATAAGGCTGACAGAATTTTCAGATAGTAAGTTGCCAGTAACAAAGACTGTAATAAGAATCGATGAAAACTAATTTTTAATTATGCTGGCTGGGGCAATACAACATTAGTTCCACAAATATTAACCCAACTGCAATGAAGAAAATCAGTGATTTGCCTATTTGCATATTCTTTTAGGTCTTGATGATTTTACCTGTCTAATTCCTACACATATTAGATACCTTTGGAAGATGAAACTAATTCTAAGAGAATACGGTTTAGTAACTCCATGGAGATGATGCAATTCAGGAAGAATTTTCATGAAGCATCATAAGAAAGCATTTGCATTATTAACTATAATAGACTGTGGATAAAAAAAAAAAAAATCCAAACTATTTCCTCTCAGCATTCAATAAAACTATTTTATTCTGAAGAAAAATACAATTTAATGTGATTTCCCAGTTAATTCTGATTATTTATAAAGGCCTGACTAGACACTGAGCTATGAATGTCTTAGGTTCCAAGTTACCACAGAAATTAAAATAATTTTAATTATTTTACGATAAGTAGTTATGATATTTCTGCAGAAGTTCCTCCTTGACTGAACTTTCCCCAGTAAATTCAATTATTGGTATTCAGCAAACATGACCAAAAAAAAAGTGAAATAAATGTCCTTTGAATGTACAGCAGAAACATTAAGGAATATAGCTGGAAATATATTTCAGGGCAAAGCAAAATACAGGCTTAGACTGCTTTTCAGCTGCTTGATTAAGCAACATGCTACTTCATTCAATTAGTATCTTAGAGAGAGCTGATGACCTTGTTACCCAACTGAATGTTTGAAACTTGACAGCAGGAAACAGCAGTGACTTGAGAAAACAGCTAAACAACAGAACACAACATTCTCCACCACACTGAGAACACTGCTGCCCTACACTTTCCTTCATATAGAAGATACAGCTATTAAATGGTATGTTTTGAAGGAATACAGCTTTCAACTTAGAAAGATGAATGACACTACCCTGACAATATGCAGGGTTCACTTGCTTCACTACAGATGAACAAATTAGTAGTAGGATAAGTAGACAAAACTCCAGCTTTCTCATTCCTCAGTAAATGTGTGCAGATACTGATGGGGGCTTGAGACAGGTCTGCACTAAGCTAAAGTGGTGTCACTCCTATGCACCAAACTGTGGATGGGAAGTACCCATGGATGAGAACACTGCCCTCCAGTCAATGCCCAGCACCTACTCATGCTCACCTCTCTGAAGTCCACAGTGACTTCCCTTCCGCCCTTTGCAGAAACACATATGGGTATCACAATCCCTATCACAACTCAAGGGCGCCACAAGTCTCAGACAAGCCCTTCTGAACTGAGTTTCTGCCAGTTTGATGCATGCTAATTATTAGATTGCTTCAGCAGCAGCAATCCTTCATCACACAGATAAACAGGACTTCTTTTATTTATGAAGAGCGCTAAGGAAGAGACTTGGAAAAACATTTCAGAAGACAGTTTTTGTGCAGCTGTTAAAAACTTCAGAGAAGCAACACAAAAGATATGTGTTGGGATAGTAATACACAGTGACAAAAATGTAAACACAAAAAGCCAGGCTGTGACTTAATTTAAGCCTTGTTCAGTCACAGGCTAGCTAAAGCATGCTTCCACCCTCATAATTAAAAAAAAAAATCCAGAAATTTAAAACAACTGAAACCACACAACAGCGGAACTTCTTGCACTGTTTCAAAGATGTGTAGTGAAAAAAGAAATCAGTTAAATGTCTGAGATTAAATAGAAAATATCCAAGAATCCATTTAAAATGCTTTTACATTGTTAATCACTTCTTCTCCTAAATCTAATGGAGCACATATGTGTTCAGTAAAAATGTACCAGTATCTGCTTTAGATTAAAAAAACGCTGATGACACAATTGATCTTAAATTTTGCAAAATGAATAAAAAACACTATTGAAAAGACTAAATTTTAGGTGTAATCAATGTGCCTTGTTGCACATCAGGCACACAAAATGTCAGAAATTGAAACACAATGCTCTAGGTAAACACCACTATCACAGGCCACCTTGCAGGCCATTTTGAGTGAGCATAAGAAAAAGAAATCTCAGAATTACTCCAGCATGACCTCACAGCAAAGCTGATTATCAGCAGCTGACAGTTTGTGGGTACACAAGAAGCTACCAAATGGAATAAATGAGACTTGATAAATGGGCATTTAATGACCTTCAAGATGTGGCCCAAAATACGCTTGTCTTTTCAGGAAACTTTGATACTGTATTAGATATGAGATTACACGATATGATTGCCAAAGCTTCACTCAAGGTCAGCTGCCTGCAACCACACCTACTTACATTTTCGCATGCAGTGGTTGAGTGATGTGAGAGGTGCATGGGAAAACCTGTGAAGCAAGTTCAGGTACCTCTTTTTAAATGCTCCTATGTATCCTTCAGGAGACTTAAATGGTATAACATTGAATAAGTATTAGTAAAAGTTGGGCTAAAAGCACTTCCAAAAATTGTACCTAGCTATTCGTTTCTCCAAAGCTTAAATTTTGTCTCGCAGGGACTCTTGCATGACTGCTATTCCCGAAGCACATCAGCGCATGGAGCAGCCACCAACAGGCATTCCTAGTGGGGCTGCCGCCCTAGAGGTCAGGAAGCCACTTGTTACGCTTCACTGCACTGCTGCTTCAGCCTGAAAAACGCAAAGTATGAGGTACTTCTGGTTAAATTAAGCCCACGCTAATTTCTTGGCTGAAGCTTATCAGTTCCTTTTAGGGGAAGACAGGTATTGTGCAGAGTAGCTGCTCTCCTCACTGTCCTTCCTAAGGACCACAGGAACCCAATGGGACAGTTGAACTCTAAAAATGAAACCAATGATTTTTGGAGGTCTCTGTTTTATGGGTCAGCTCAAATGAACTTGTCCCAAACTGTCAGCTGCTTCCCAGTGCATCTGCCAGAAAAGTTTTATCAGCTTTGTTTGGGAGGCAGAAACAGGGCATATGACACAGCCAACTCTGTACCACCTTCTTCTGAGTGGATTTCTTTTTGCAGGGTGGAGGGACGGGGTGAACACAGGAGATCTTCCTTGTTGTGGGGGCTGTTGATCTGCCTTGCCTAAGGCAGTCCTTGGTGACACTCTGCACTATCAGGTTTTCCTTCCATGGACTGTCACATGGACGAGAGGAGTGGGGCAGTACCCAATACTCATACCCCTTCAGTTCTGCTCAGTGCTGTCCATCTTCCCCAAGTAAAGAACACTTTCTATCTCCGTGTTATTGATCTTGAATAGGCTCTACAAATGTAAAAATGAACAGCTCATGTGCAGCACTTGTATTTTTTTATAAAGTTATGTAAAATTCACACAACAATTGAAGAGACTCATTTTAATCTCCTGCATGAAGACTACAAAACTGAAAATGAGCATAAATACAGTGAAAAATTTATGTCCCAAGGATACTTGCTACCACAAACATGAAATACAAAGCTCCTTGTTTAAGTTCTCCTACACCATTACAGTCTATTCCCTCCTCATTATCTCCACAGAAGGACTATTCATTCATGATAAGCTGGTATGATTAGTTCAGATAATTTTCCATCACTGGTCCTTGCAAGCTACAGTCACGGCAAAGAGTTTTTGACTCACTGTCATGACTTTGTTCCAAAATTTGTCCGTGCTGCCCAGTGCCTAAAGCCATCAAAATAATCATGATAATGTTTGCATGTGGGGCTATTAGTTAAATATTGAAGTTATAGCTGGAGAAACAAGGATTAGAAGTTTTGCTAGTAATTATAATCAGATGCCTGCAACAATCCTAGTGGTTTTGCCTGCTTGTTCAGTTGTTGCTCACACAGACTATCCACAACATGAGTGGGAAATTCCCGTGAGAAAAGATTCTGGAAATGAGGTCCAAATGGTGCACTCTATTGGTTTGAATAGAGAAAATAAGCTTTTTTGGGTCAGTTTACTTTGATTAAGGCATAGCAGAATAAACTGAATATAGCCCAATAAATGACATATACTTTGTCACTGAAATGTACTCACTTTTGATTATATATTTTAACATTTAAAAGAATTGGGGATAGAAAAAACTTACTGGCAACCAATACACACATACTGGATATTTTCATCTAGATTTTATTGGTAAACAAATTTCTGACACATCAGTAAGTAAACAGACTGTAAAACATATCTCTAGACAAATATCAATGTAGATGGATAAACAGTCTTGAGAGAGGAGGTTTCAAAAAAAAAAAAATCTTAAGCTGTCATGTAATATTAACAGGAATAGAGTGTGCTTTCCACAGCACTACTCGGAACGAAATGTTATGCCCATGGATGGTAAAGCAATGAATAAGCTGCAGTTAGTCCTGGTCATGAAGCACTGTTTGAAGGCTGAACACAAATGCCAAAAAATCTGTACAATTAAGTGCTACTAGTCCTACAGATCCCAAGTAGGCCATAAAAGAGCTTATCACTCTACTTGCTGTGGAAAACCAAAGTAAAACACAAGCTTGACCACAGCATATTTGCAGTTTTTCTAGATTTTTAAGGGCAAAACAAAGCTGGGAACGTGAAGCCACAGAAGCCACCCATCCTGATGTCAGTCTGAAGAGAGTTCAGCACTGGACTTAAAACAGCTTTTAAACCAGAGCTGTGTAGCTGAATGAAAACAGCAATTTTTCAGAAAAGCTTCTTTGTATGGATTTATTTAAAAGATAGCGTGGAGGAAAAATGTGACAGAATTCCTAATTCCAAAATGGGGGTTTTAGTCAAAATGAGATAAGGTGGCAACTCTTGAACTAGTGAGTGGGCACAGCCCTCACAGGACACATGGCAAGCTCATGTTCAAGCCTAGAGCACAGTTGCATTGCCATGTCTGTATTTCTTTTTCTAAAAGTGTTTTTTCATCACAGTCTTTAAAAAAAAAGAAAATCTTAGCTCTGCTTTATTTAGGAATAAAATATCACAAGTCTTGAAAATATTTCAGGTCAGCAAAACCGGCTCTGGTAATGCTTGTTCTGCCATACACTACCCAAGAGCAGTCTCCTTACTTTTATGCTGGAGGACAGCATGTTTGGATCTTGCTGTCTCCTGCTTTTTACATCTGCTATGCTGTGAATGGAGTCAATGTCACCACACTGGCTCTCCTGGCCCTATTCCAGCCTAAGATTTCCTCATGCTGGAGGGAATTGCTTCAGCTGCTTTTACAGAACAACTTTAATTCCCCTTTCCTCTGCCACAGTTTACCAAAAGAACATTGACCAGAAATTTAATCTTCTTTTTTTTTTTTTTTCATCTTCTTCCCAACAGTGTAAGTTCTTACTAATATGGCTTTGATAACCAAAGTAAAGCAGGCAAGAGCTTGTGCACTCATCTTAAACCAGGCTTTTGTTGTAATTTATTTCCCCTAATCTTCATGTGAACTGAAATGTAAGTGTAGACACTGCATGTCAAAACTCAGATTCAGATATATTTATTTCTGCAAGATTTTGTGAAAAAGGAAAGGGTATTCAAAAGATAGTACACACTAAATATAGTGCTGGAATAGGACATTCACTGGCTTGCAGCAGTGGATGCAGAAAAGTTTCCCACTGCAAAGACAGACTGATGGTGGAAGTCTGCTAGAATAAGGTTCCTTCTGGGTCAACTTCTGGCCATTTACAGTTCCTTTATGTTAAAAAACTCAGATTTTTCTGCCTCTCACTACAGGATTTTCCTAATCTGCCATTATTTTAGCTTTCATTACACTGCCATGACTGCTATTTAAACAGTAGGTCTGTTGCAATAAATGCTATTGCCTTGTCATCTCTGATTAACTCCACTGAGTTCAGTTACACCACCCCAGTACTAGACCAGTGCAGCTGAATTGGGAACAAATTCGGGTCTAACATCTAACAGATGTGCAATGGGAAAATTTCCAACATCTCTTCTTTTTTTCTTAGAAAGCATTATAAAGAAAAAACTAGTTTAACTCCAGTTTCTCAAGACTCAGAATCTCTCACAATAACAAGCTTTAGGAATAACATGGGAATGAAAGAAAGCACAGTAATATAACAAGAGGGAATAACTGCTCTGCTTAAAATACAAACTATTTCACATGCTTATTCCTTTCCATATTATATAGAACCTTTCAGCTGAAAGCATTCCAAGAATGTGCTATTTACTGCTAAATCAATGAAGTCAAAGAGCATGGGAATGTAGTCTGAGATCCCAAAAGAATCCATCCAGATTGCACTATCAACAACCTGCAAAGCAGTGCAAGGTTGAGACCAAGCCTGGTACTTTGTCCCAAGTTCAGGCGATTATCTTTTTTAAAGGCTACAAATGCAGACATTTATAGAGTACCATTTGTGGCTGTTTGGCCCAGGAAAGTTAAGTTGGAAAACAATGCTTTCTTAATGAAAATATTTTATTTTCTCTCAATCTATATGTGTTTATCGCAAACAAACTGGGTATAAGCTGTTCTAAAGTCACCCCCTAAAAATAAGCAGTTGAAGCTTACTCTAACACATGGCAGAAGTAGGAATTTTGCTGAGTTACTACATGCTCAGCTTTTTCACCCCATGCCTTGTCTAATGTTAGGACCACAGCTCCTGCGATAAATATGATTCTTGTACAAACACATTCTTTCCAACAATATTCATCTGGCTCTTTGCGTCTAAGAGAGTATGAAACGTTACAGAGCTCTCAGCACTTCATCCTCTCTCTCATTCAGCAAGCAAAAATAAATCTTTGCTTCTTCTACTGGTATATAATATGCAGTGCCAGGAGCTGCAAAATCCTTCCCTTTTCTAGTAGTGTCTGGTGCACTAAGAACTCGCTGTTAGCCACAGACGTGAAGAAATGTTAAACAAAGTTGCTACTGCATAACCGCCTCCTCCTCCACCAGCTCTTGCGATAGTTTTAATCCTCAGCTACACTTGAAGAATACACTTGTTGAGACTAATGCGGCATCGCAGCCGGACTGCTTGCGTAATTTTCTTTAGAGCGGCGTCAGCATCTCTGCAGAGCCATCCAGCCAGACTGTTTGAAACACATCTCAACCCGGCAAGAAATCACACTTTTTTTCACACACAAGATTTTTCACACTGAATGCTGTGGAATTTCCACAGGGGAGTGGGGAGATGTCTACTGCTGTTGATCTTAGAAAGAAGTCCTCATACATGTAGGACTAAATTTAGCTCCTCCTTTTCAGTTTCAGCTACATTTAAAGAGAAAGACCCAACACAAGTCCCAGCTCCTGGATCCAGATGCTTACCCAGCCATTTCCTTGCTGTGTATCAGAATGAGACACACGTCCTTCTTGCCCTTCTTCCCCTTCCTCTGCCCCATGCTCTAGTGGAAGAGTACAAAGCTCTTGAAGATGGAGGAATACAGATCGTAGGGGCACTGGCACTGCAGGGCTGGCTGCAAGAAGACCTATAGTATACTTAAGACACCACTCTAATGAAACAGCTGAACCAAACAGGTACATGGGGACTACAACTAGAAATTAAGAACACGACCATTATTTTATAGCTAAAATACTAGATTAATACTCTGCAGACCCAAGAAATTTAATTCTCAGCTCCATCATGTCTTTCGTTCTTTAACACTTGCAATGCTCTTACAGCTGCATCAGTGGGTAACACCTCCTTTCTTCAAGAATCATGTTTCTTCATGTTGTGCAGTGGCAAAACTGTATCTTTTCCTCATTATTTGCATCACTTTAGTGAGTAAAGTCCTCTTTTCAGACTAGAACCAAATTTTTGTGTGAATAATGATGACTAGAATAGCTGCAATTCAGTCCATTGCACTAATTTGTAACTATTCATTAAAGAATTTCATGTTTATCCTTTTGATTATTTCAAATTAGAAAGAAAGCTTCAGTAGGATTATTTGCATGAAATTTCTTCACAGTAACTAATTGTGACAGTGATTTGTTAAGTAAAAGTTTGAGTCTTGCACACACACACATGAACAGGCACACACATCATGGAAAGCTCTTCATGCCTCCATTTCTGCAGAGGAGGGGAATCACAGTGCTTCCACATTTGCTCATCATCATCCTTATTGTGTGCCTGCTGAGCTTCACTCTTTGGAGGTCCACCTCCTGAGAGAGAAATGTGATATGGGCAGTTTTCTGTATTTAGACCTGAGAACAACTGAGAAACCCAATGTCAGCTGCACTAAGTAGCTTTTCTCTCTACTCCCATGTCTACAGCAGCTTTGAGAATTCACGTTCTGCATAGCAAAAGGATATGTTTCTTTATCATCTGAGTGGGTTTATTCACCACTGGCATTTGCAGAGCACATCAGTAACATTGAGACAAGGCAGTGCACAGATGAAAGGCAGAACCTGATCCCCCAAAAGTATCCTTTCCAGAGCTACATTATTCCAACTGTAATACAGCACTTCACACAAAACCAAGGCTATGTCTTTTTTTCTTTAGTAAGAATAATGTATATTTATGGCTGAGCTCTCCATCAGTGTATACTTCTGACACAGGGGACTAACAAAAAAAAAAAAAAAAACCCAAAAAAACCTTTCCTGTTTCTTTGTCTGTGTATAACGACATGTGCCAAAAGGAAGCATGTTTGGACACTATTATGCAGCTTGCTGAGAAACTATCTTAAATGTGAAGTTTCTTCTTTCCTACTAGCCATTACGGTTCCTTATCTCAAGCATTCAAACTATTTGCTAATTGCTCTCTTTTCTGTTTTGGAAATTTTTTTGGGGGGATTTTTTGGAGACTTTTTGTTGTTTTACAAAGTAGTTGCTATGAAAATAATAACAATGTACGGACAGGAACATTTCTGTCCATATTTTTAATACTGAAAGACCCTGTATTTATTTTGTAGGAATGTTAACATTTCTCCGGGGATATCCTTTTAGAAAGCAGGTTGAATTTTGCTGTGAGATTGAAACGCTGGTGAAAAAAAAGCACTAAGTCTTTGTGACTAATTGCTGCCAGGAATTATACTGCAGCCTGATCCATAACCATTAAAACAAGTAGAAAACAGAGCCCCATCTACTGTATAAGATATATTAAGCATAATGGATTCAACTATTTTTCACTGCAAGATCTAGTACACTTTTATCTCTTCTTTTGCTCTAGCCTTAAGGAAAATCCAAATGTATTCAAACATTCTTGTTATATCTTAGCACATTCAGGATGCTTTTCACACATATCAAGCCCACAAGGTTGCCAGTGTGGCTACAAGAGGAGAGAAAAGGAGGTGTGACCTGTATACAGGAACAAGGTTGACAAGAGTTGTGCAACATGGTGCTCTAGCTGGCACTAGCATTGCTCCGCTAATGCACTGCTGGAATTCACAACCAAAACACGGAGATGAAATGGTTGTTTCTTTTAAAAAGAGGTAGATGGTATCAAAATCAACTTCTTAAATCTCCCAACAGGAACATCTTTCCATCTGCTGCTATAGTTTCTTTATCCTGAAATTGTTCTGTGGAATTTCCTGTTTACTCTCAATCTCCTAATTTATAGATCATGTCCTTCAACACCAATGGTAGAGTTTATGTAATTACCATTCACTGAATTCTTTCATTATGTTCTTTTAGAACAAACTGGATTATTATCTTAATGTGTGCAGGTTCAGGAGGTTTAACATTTTTCTACAAACTACAGCTCAATTGCAAGTTTGAGCCTCATACTGACAATTGCCTAACTAAAAACACAATATTAAATTCAAATCACTGGAATAAAATCTCCAGTGTATCCTACAGAGTGACTCTAGCTTTTGAATTTCCTCATTTTATTGGTGCTTCCAGTATGTATTCTATCTGAAACACCACCAAAATATAACATCTCCTATTCAGTTACCTGAAGCATCCTTCTCTGCATTACTTTTATGTATGATATCAAACTATGGGATCAGCCTGGAGCAGAGCCATCAGTGTGACAGCTGAGAGCTATATGGGACCAACTCAGAAGGGAGAAGTTTGTGAGTACTTCTGTAATGAACTTCCCTTTCATGGAGTTGGTGGGATAGGCAGCTTTTCCATAGGGCAAACTGTGGGGCTCAGCACTGGCCATACAGATGCTACTTAAGCAGCAGAGACCAGGATTCACCTCTTCTAACATACTCCCTTTTCCTCCAGCCACACTTCTCTTACAGAAAGGTCTCTGTAGCAAAGGGCAGGAACAGAAACCCTGCCTGTGCTGTCCTTCCTCGGCAGTGCTTAAGGAGCAGGATGGATGAATCACTTTTTCCATCTCACAAAAGCATGCACTTCCATCCTCAGCTCATCCAGTGCCGGCAGCTTTCCTGTGGCCTGGGAAAAGCCAAGGAAGAGAGCCCTGGATCCTGGTGCACACCACTGTTTCTGTCACCCAGGAAGTCTTACAAAACCCATTCGTAGAGCAGCTTTGGAAAATTGTGATTCAGTTTATTTTTTAAAATAAGATTTATTTTGCTACATCCCTCCTGCATTTTTAAGTGGTTTGTTGAAAATCTTCCAACGGTTGACTCGGGAACCAGATTCATTTTAGCTTAGCAGAAACATTCTTTTAACCAAGTACATAAGAAGCAAAGGCCATTTGCTGCTGAGTGGCCAAACTCAAGATGTGATTAAATAATCCTCATGCTCCTTTGCCTCAGCTCCTTCACCTTCTCCCCAGATGTAACGAGGCAGGGAAGGCCCCTTCACTCCTTTACTGACACCTTTGGGAGAGGGATGGGTGCTCAGTGCCCACAGCAAGAGCAGCTGAGATGGCACCAAGCCACCTGTTTAAACAGCACTCTGGCTGCACACAGTGAGTGAGCTGGGCACTGTTATACCTCACAGGCTAACCTGGCCCTCAGACAAACAAAACATTACACTGACAATACTCCAATTCCCTCTATTTCCAGCAACTTTATTCAAACAGGGAGAGGAACACAAACATGACAACCTGTTCCATGACAGCTTACTGCGGATCACGTCCACCACATTAACACTGACACAGAACAGCTTTAATTTACCTTCCCTTTGTGCAACATTGAGCCCTGCTGCATTTAGACTGGTTTCCTTTACTGCCCAACTCACTGCTCCCTCCTGCTCCACTGTTCATCTCCACCTCTTCTGGCCTTAGTCCCAGCCATCTGCTGCCAGTTGCTAGACAAACCACATCCACAAACTTCTTCCTTCTGTCTCCTTCACTGTCCACTCCCATACTCTCCTGAAGCCTCTTCACCAATCAGCCACCAGGCAAGAAGAGCATCTTTAAATTCATTAGGGGAACATTCCTGGACAGAAAAGCACCAGTTAAAAAAGAAGGGTGGGGTTGGCATGGAATAGCCAGGGAGAAAAATAAAAGCAAACAGGCAGTGAAAATAGGGTAGGAAAGCAATGTACAGATTTGGGAAATTCTATACCTAGCGGTATAGATGGCCAGCTACGTTTCAGCTAACCTTAGAGTCAATAAAACATCCTGCCTTACTTCTACTCTATAACCTGATCTCAAACAAGAGTATGAAAGAAAACACAAAGAAGCTGGCTGAAGTACTTTGGCAAAATTTTTAAGGGCTGTGAGATGCTCTAAAATCCATAACTGAAAACTGTCCAGAAACACACAGAGCTAATCTGAGGTCTTGCATTTTTTGTTTCAGCAGAAGAAAGTACAAACCAGATCAAAATCAAAGACAGCTCATTTTCAGAAGACACTGGGTGGTAACAAGCAGTTCTGTTTTGTAAGAATAAGCCATCAAGAAGAGGAATGCATCCTACTTTTGATTTTTTTTCTAAACATGGATTTGAGGTTGATAAAGGCGAATGAGCTCACCTCCCAGTAGAGATAAAATTCCACTCATACAACTGATTAGTTATAAGACAGTCCTCATCATACTAAAACTATTCCAACCAACCCCTCCTCCCCAAACCTTCCCACAACCCCCTCCACGCCACCCACGGTTCTCTGTGCATTGAAAAAGTAGCTGCTGAGAAACGGGAGTGTTGTCCATCTACTGAGTTTTCCAAGTGTTGTTTTGGCTATTTATTGGCATAGTTACATTGCAAATGAGCTTCTCACTCACTGATATGTTCCAGCAAAATTTGACCTAAGCAAAGCATACCCAGTCATTTTAGCCAATTGGCAAGGGTTGATTAAGATTCCTGTTATTTTTACTTTGTTTTGACTGGCTTTGAAAAGGCAGTCCTAAACAGGCTTTTCTCACTTTCTGAAACCTTAGGGAGCCAAGGAGGTATCGTACTGTACACGCAGAAGCTATTGTGTGTCCACACTGTGCTGTGCCATTAAAGGCTGCCATTTGTACCTCCTCACTCTGATTCACTACACAGATACGAAAATAAAATGTACTGTTGTGCAAGTATTCCTTCCAAACTCTGATGAGAGAAATGATATTAAAACCCAAAGGGGCATGCACAGATTTCCACAACTCCTAGAGAATGCCACACACTTCTCATGCTCCTCACCTTTTACCAACTAGAGACCGAAGTTTCTACCACTTTTCTAGAAATATTCAGAGCCTCCTAGATGGTGAGGTTCTGACTGGAAATGGACAAAACCTTCTAGTGAGGGGAGAAAATAATTGTCATACTGATTGACAATCCCTTCAGTATTTCTTGCAGACATAGTCTATGGAATAATTCTACACCTTCTCAGACTTACATCCTGTAGGTGTAGCTTCCACTAACAAGAGTTACTTGGCAGTAAATGTTGCATTAAATATTGAACTGCAATATTGAGACAAATACACATTCACCCAACACCAGATTCAAATCTGAAGTGATGCCACAGTAAGAACATAATCTAAGAAGGAGTTGGAAGGAACCTTTTAAAAGTCATCTAGTCCAACCCCCCAATGACCTTCCTTGCCTCTGAGATTTTGAACACTGGAGACAAGCATAAGACACATGAAATAATCCCTATGCTCTTCTCAGTATTGACAGGCTTGTGGTCAGATAGCCTAAGTTCAGCTCTGGACACTGCATCTCAATAGTCAAGAGGAAAACAATAACGGATGGTCAAAAATACAAGAAAATTCACCTACAAGTAATAAATGAATCAGTCAGCTCTCTCTAGACTGCAGCAGCAGAGACCAAGTGGAGTATAACAGCACAGATACCAGCACATGAACTTCAGATATGCTAACAAGCTTGCTGGTGGACTGTGGAATTTCCATCACTGGAGGTCTTTAGGAGAAAGTTAGACGTATCTGTGTTGGCAACAGAACCAGAAATGGCATACCTTACCGTTTACTGGGACATAAAAAAGGAAAAAAGCCTTGTCAAATGTAATAAGTGCTTATTAGTTGTCCTATGTAGAGTCTCCAAGAGATCAAGGCCTCTGTGTCAGAGACACTTATATGCTCTTTGAGTAACATTTTATAGAGCTTGCACTGCAAAGAAACAAGAGGGCTGAAGGAGGGAATTGGTGATATTTTCTTTACAAGAGTTGAGAACCTCAACCAGAGCGGTATTATCCAAAAGACAAGAACCTAGTTTGCAACTAGGTTCTAGTACTAACCTAGTTAGTACCAAAGCTTGGCTCCAAGTTCCCTTAAGTGCCTTCAACTCCCACTTAGTAAACAAGTATGATGATCAAAAATCAGCACACAATGGATATAACTCATTGTCAAACACTCCAAAAATCTGTTTGACTAATGAGAACTGAGCCCTAGGGAGTTTTACCTTATATGACTTCACTTCCAACATATTACAAGTCTGTGGCTAAGCCAAGAAAGGAAGCAATGTCACCTGAGAGCCCAAGGCTACAAGCAGGAGAGCTTACCTGAAGGTTGCACCACCTCCTGCACCTCATTTTTGCTCAAGCACTGACTGTGGGCACTAGTGGGACACCCATGCAGTAATGACTGAACTATCAGAAGTACATTCAGCTGGGCTGGCTGAACTCAGTGCTGATTCACTGCAGTTGGGTGAACTGCGAGCTGTGGGAGCAGCAGCCAATTCACCTCAGGAGCAGGGACAGGTTGATATACTATACATAAGAGAGAAACACCTTTTTTTTTTTTTTTTTTATGGAAACTCCTCACATACTCCCATATTTTACAAAGCTGATACTGAGGTTTTCTACTGACAAACACTGTAGGTATTGAAGTACCCTGTGTCTGAGCCTCAGGCCTGAGAGCCCCAGAATGGTAAAAAGTCCACTTCAAGTAATAAAAGGTGGTGCTTACATGCTGTCTAAAAACAATACAGAAATCTAATCTCTTTGGGGGAAAAACCCAAACCTATTTTGAAATCAACATTAATCAACATTTCTGATTTTGCTTGCTGGGCATGAATCACTCTAAAGGTGAACTGGTACACCATACTAATGACTGCTTTTCACCCTGTGCATTCTTGATTTACACAGTTTATTGAAAAAAGTTAAAAGTGCTTGATATTAATAAACTTTGGTTGGGTGGTTTTTTTTTTTTCTTCTCTTTTTGGTTGTTGTTGTTTTGTTTTGTGTGTTCTTCATGCTGACAAATACAATCTGATTGACAGGAATGGCAAATGAGATCTAGACGAGATGTAGTGGAAACCATGAGTGAGATGTTCAGCTGATACTAACTGGGGTAGTTCCATTTTCTTCTCGAAGCTGATGCTGATAGTTAGCAATTTTCCTGCAAGATCTGACTACTGTCTACTGTCATCAGGCTTCAGAAGAAACATGTACAGGCAAAAGAATAGGAATAGAAGAGGAACTACTTACAGAACATCTGATTACCACTGGTCCAAAAAGGAGGAAGATAAGGTGCAAAGACAGATCAGATACTATTTCTCTTCTTTCCCCATCGTGGGCCTCCATTGGTTTCTCTCCAGACCATGGGGAAAATACCAACAGCCACCTGTACCCCTCCCAAGCCTCAATTCAAGATCCTGAGTGGATGTCAGCAGGCCTTAAGTTCTGTGGCTGTTTCTCAGTTCAGGAGTGAATTCAGCAGAGGTGAAGGTGGACTGTTCAGCAAAGGACACACTGACAAGTTCTAGAGAATTCACCTGAGTTTTGGGGCTTTTCACTTAATAAATCAGAGCAGTCAGTTTTAGCCTAAAGGAGGAGCATGAGCTCAAGTCCACAGTAACACTGAACTTTCTTTTCACACTTTTTCTCAGTCTACCTTCTTGTTCAGCAGCACTACACTGTGTACCCTAAAATCTGGAGAAAATCTACCCTATTTTTGACCTAAGACCATACATAAATGTAGACAATAGCAGACAGCTGCATATTTTTCCATATATTACACAAAATTATAGCAATATTCTTCCTCACAGAAGTTACTTGTTCCCTTAAGCTCTTGAGACCTTTGTGCTTAGTGAAAATGGTTGTGTGTGTGTGTGTGGCACTTTAATGTAATGACACAATCTGTAAGTACAATAGTCTAAGTTAAATAATGCTTCCTCACAAAGTTTCAGGCACACAACTAAGGAGTTAAGTAGTTTCCATGTTTGTTTTTCCTGGATCCTGTTCTGAGACTATCTTCCATAGCTGGAAAAGGTCAACATCCTACCATTAATACAACATTATTCCCACAAGTTTCTACAACAAAAAAGTTTTCATAAACAAAAGCCATTTCTTAATGTGGTGCATCAAGAGCCATGTTTACTTGTGCTGTTATTTTGCCAGTACCTTATGGTTTAGAAAAGATAAGGCTATTAACAGAATTTAAAATACATAATTTTTGATCTTATTCCACATTGGGAATGAAAGAAAATGTTACTAAACTGTCCTCCCAACTTCCTCTCTTGAGAGGTCAGATAACTTGGCAATCTATCACTTCTGAAAAAGAAAGTATACATATGTGTATTTGAAGGAGCCAAGACACGTAAAAAAAAATTATATACAATCATTCAAAATTTTCTGAACTTTGCTCTGAAAATAAATAATGCTGACATTAAGAAACCAGTTTGAAGTATTTTATAGTTATTAAAGTAAAGCCCCACAAATCTTGTCATAATCAAAATGCTCAGAGGAACTTCTCTGCTTTGACTTTTAACTCTCTTTGTTCCTATGCACTGGTTGGCAAACATGGTTCATCTGGGAAATGCACATACATTTAAAGTCTTTCCATTTGTCAGCTTTCTGTAAAACTTTAAGAGAGTTCACAAAAACAGTACCAAAATACTTGCATGACATCTAGCTAAAATATAAAAGGAAAAAAAACATTAAAGAGAAGTGAGTTTTGTTTGTTTGGGGTTTTTTTCCTTCACATACAGTTTTTAACTGCAGCACCTGTTCTGATTGCTCATTTATTCTCAATGCATGTGATTCACATCCCTTCTCTCCAGAGAAACAAATGTACAAAACTGCAATATACAATCCAGAACATGGATCCCACTATTTCTTCTCTTTGAACTTCAACTCTAAAGTGGAAAGAATGTATTGGAATGGTGGTATCTGAGTAAGAAGGTGCAGTGCATGGAATTAAATATGCGATAATCTTGAGCTCTGAAACACATAAATTGTTATTATTTGTTAATCTACTTGATGTGCCTCTTTCCTATAGCATGGCTTCCCAGGGCAATCATTGAGCTGGTGCATGCTATCAGTTACCAGTTTTAGATGAGAAATGCTCCTGTTGAGTTTTCTGACACAAGGGTACACATAGAAACCTGAAGAGCTGAGGCACTATTTCAGCCTCCTGCACTGTCCACACTGTCAGTCAGTGCTGGGTCATGGTATAGGTCTGCCTTGATCTCTGGGTGCATCTCCTGGAGACTTCTTTCTTTGAAGGATTTTATTTCCTCCCCCTCCTCCACTAAGGAAAAGGATTTTGTGTCAGAGAAGCAACTTTTGGCCTTTGTCTGACACTTGAGCAAGATACAAACCTTTGTGAAGTTTCATACACTCAGCAAAGCTTTTCATTTCCAGCAGCTGAAATGTGGGAAGATCCCGCATTTCCTTGGGAGTATGTCCAAACCCTCATAGCTCCTTTTCAGGACCAGGCTCTTGGAAGATAGAGCATCCCATGTGTGTGTGTCTGTGGTGTACCTTTGGTGACCATATCCATGGAGCTGCATCAGCCTCCCAGACACCGGGGTAGGAGCCCACTCCCCAAAGCTGAGCAGCTTCAGGGGAAGCATTCCTGCAGCTCTACTTGCAAACCAGCCTGGGGCAGATATGGAAAAGGAGCGCAGGTTTCCTGTCCCTCCTCAATCAGCATTCAGGTAGCATGGAGCATCCTCAGGGACACACCAGGCTGGATGAAGAGGTTGGTGGAGGCTGCCAGATGGAGGTTTCTAAGAAACCAGAAACAAAGTTTCTTGTCATTACTAGGAAATGATTGGTAATAAGAGTCAGAGAGGGAAGATGCGTCCTGGTGGCCCAGGATGAAGAACCAGCATTAACGACTGACAAACAGATCAGGATTTTGTAAGTGAATTTCTGCTTCTATCCATGAGCAAGTGAGCAGTACCAGGATGCTTCTGACTGCTGCCTCTCCTGAGGAAAATGCAGAGAACAGGTGAAGAATAGGTGGTGACTGCAAATTTAGTTGAAAGGTACTCAGTAAGTCAAATCAGAGGAGTAAAATGAGGTAAATTCTTTATAAGAAGCTTTCACAAATGCTCTGTTCAAATTTCTGATTTCTGTATTTGTTTAGCTTTCATCCAAGGAAGGAATTTTGTTTAGAGTTCTCCATTAAAAGAACCCTATCAAAAGCTCAAGTAACGCATAGCTCAACCATTTTGAATATCAAGAGACACCAATTTTTCATTCTAAAGATTTGGGTTAAAACCTTGGAGGAAAAAGTGCAAGGGGGGCTATCTCATGGTATCTCACCTAGTTGAGACATTGAGCTACATAATACCCTGACGAAAAGGATAAGGGAGATCACAGTAAATGGTATTGTAATATAGGGATAAAAGTAACAACATTCTGAAGTGGTTACAGGAACACACTGAGTTGCATGTAGCAGAAAGCAAATGTGCAGTTCATATTACTCAAGCTCCATATCCACCAGCCACAAAGCAGTAAAAATACATATCACACTGACAGCAACAGAGGAGATGACATCACTTCAGGGACACATCTGACTCTGGCTGCAAGAGAATCTGGAGGAGCACAAGTGTCAGACTAAAAGCTGGTAAGAGCCAACAGAGCATTACAAGCACCATGGCATCATACAAAGGCACATGATCTGGACATAGACTAAACTGGCCCCAGTTTCAGGGTGATAAACAAAGCAGGGGATTGTTTCGCAGCCCCCATCAGAATTTATTCCTAGCAATTTCATCTGCCTGAATATTCAGAAGTCAGATAGGAAGTAAATGCAATTCATCAGTCATCAGCTGGCGGATGCTCCTGCATCCTGGAGTGTTTACGGTTGTTGCAACATTTCCTCTCCCAGGGAAAGAAATACTTGTTACAAGTATGAAATGCCTTTTTTTTTTTCCAGTCACTAGTTCTCAACAGCAGTTTCTTGCTGAGGTTTTCTTTGCTTTGTCTCTGCTTACCTCATGACACTTTAGTATTTAAATATTAGTGTTTTGTTTGAAAGACTTGCCTTTTGTTTGGTTTACATATCACTATGTACACTCCTACAATTTTTCTTTCTGACTACCATCCTCTCCTGCTTCTAGTCCATCCTAACCAACTCAAGGAAACTTCTGCTTGTTCTGTGATTACACCAAAAGCTTTGTGCCCAGGGAAGGAGGCACTTCTAGGAAGGAAGTCTCTATGATATTTTGCTTTGGACAGTAGTAGATTAGTATCTCCAGACGGTTTTATCTCAATTCTCCCTGACAGTCAAATTTAAGCAAAGATGGGTATTTCCTATTTCCATTACAAGAAAACGAAAGGTTCTCACAGAAGGCTAAGCTGGAAGCTTAAGCATTTCCCTCCTGGACCCTCTGGAATGTCTTCGTTACTGCTGCAGTTTTGATTTAAAACACCTGGGTCTTCCCCAGTCAAACACAATGTAATTTGCCTGTGATGCTTCTGCTTTCTTACAAAACAGACTTGAGCCTCTCATGAATTCTTGGATGCTTAGTTAGCTCTTAAAAAGCCAAAGCTTACTTCTCAACAAATTTCAGTTCTCAAAGCTAATCAGACCAGCAGCCATAATAAATGATCAAACTAACGATGTCCTTTTTGCAGGACTTCAACCAAATTGTGGCTGGTGGCAATAGCTGGAGTCTATTTGGCAAGCACTCAGCTAGGGTGGGATAGTTCCCACAACTGTTATATGTACCTGCAGGTAAAGGGATTAATTTGTAACACGTGCATAAAAGGGATCATGTACTTGCTCAAAGACACAGGTTAACTGAAAGAGGTTACAAGACCCTAGGAATGACTTGCTTTTGCAAAGAGGGAATTTTGAGGAAATTTTTCCTTGAACTAAATGGCTATTTAAGAAGTAAGTTAAAGTCTGACCTGTATTTCACATCATGGCAAGAATAGATTATAATACTTGAGACAACATGAGCTGACCAGCCTTTTTTCTGAAAACTGTAGTATATGTTTGAATAAACAAACTGCAGGAATAGATGAACAATTACAAACTAATACTAGGTATTGGATTTCATTATGGGAATGCTCTTAACTGAATTGAAAATGAAACTGTACTCCACTGGGTACGGATAACAGTTAAGCAGCCTCTAACTGCAGACACTTTCTGAGATCTTAAACAGAATTTGGTTTAGAGAATTGGGAATATGAAAAGAAAAATACAGTATGACAGATCTCTTCTTGAAGCAAAGGATTCACAAGTGGATGCAAGAGTGTTCCAGTGACTGTAAATACACAACAGAGAAGTATGTTTATCCCACAAAAATGAAAAGGACTCCTGTTGATTTAGTACACAGAGGCAGGAACACATTTAGCTTTACAATTACGCCTCATTGCAAGGAGGGTTTATTTAGCCAGTTGCTGTTCTGACTTATACCATCTTTGAAGTCACTTAAGTTACACAACATACATAAATCAGAACAGTTCTCTGTCTAGGACTAAGAATAGGTAGAGAAAGAAAATCCTTACAGGGAAAAAGCAGAACACAATGTCTGTAAGGGGAAGAGTAAACAACAGCCCATACTGCAGCTGTGTAAATGCACCAAGCCACAGACTCGGCTGACAATATGATGTGTATATTTATACCAGAGTGTTGGGGCTTTTTAGGCAGATAAAAATAATCTTTTTTTAAAAAAGCATACTTACTGAGAATGGTATTTAGTGTGTATTTAGTTTTGGTAAACATGAGGGGCCAAACTCTCATGCTTAGGCAGGACACGCTGAAATTATTTAGAGGATTTTCGCTGATAAAATGTATACATGACTGATATAATTAGCACTGTCTAGCAGAAACTATTACTTAATAAAACTATTACTGTGGCAGCAATGGATAGCCATCTTTGATGGCTATGTATGTACTTTAGCAGAGAGGGTAGCAGTCCTGTGGTAACAGAGTCATGAGTCCGTCCAGCGAGGACTGGACACTCTGACGAGGGAGATGCAGGGGGCAGGAGGGTCTCTATACCGTGAGAGGGAGCACCCCCACCCCTCTGCATGTTTCTTGTTCTGCACACCCTGTACCACAGTGGGGCATGGGCTGAAGTGTCCTGCTGAGTTGTCAGTGTAGGCACCTTGGAGCAGTGTCAGGGTCACTTGCAGAGGTAGTCCAAGGACATCCTGTTTCTTCCCACGGGTGCTTCCTCATGAAGTGACTCCATCTTCCTTGGCTTTGGTGGTAGCCATGGATTCAGACTAGCCCCAGCTGACCTGTTCTCCACTTGCCATGTATCTAGAATAGCTCAGGCATCTTTAGAGGATTGACACAGAAGGATGGCTTGGGGCAGGAGAAGCAAACCTGTTCTCTAGTTCACTTGACCAAGGTTACCACTGCAGGTCAGGCCCTGGAGATGCTTGATCCGATGGAGTTGCCCTGCACCTTTAACAACATCACTCCAACACATACCATTCCCCTTCTCAAGAGATGCTTGAGCCATTGTGCCAGATTGAAAATATGCCACTACATGCCTGACAGGCCCTGAGAAAATAGCTCTAGTGATGCAGGGGTGAGCAGCTCCCTGCTGAGACTCTGACTGTGGCTTTGCATGGACCCATCCATGATCTTGGGTCTACAGGTCTACATGGTCTACTTGCCTTCCTCTGCATTTTTGCCTGAAGGCATGGGAACAGCTCATTTCTTAAGCAGAATTTTCTATGGTGGCCAAAGCTGTCTCAGCAGATATATTTAGTGATGACACTTTTCAGATGGCTTTACAATTCACTAAGCAGCTGTCTTTGACATGGTTTCTCTCCTCAGGCTGCTCTGCTGTTTTCCTGGGTGGTGTAGTACTTTTCTCCCATCTCCTTTGATGACAAAATTATCTTCTCCTTTGAGAAAGCTTTCTGGTCTTTTCCCCCCTCCTCCATTGTGCTGAATTCTGGATCTCTCCATCAACTTCTCTAATTTTAATGCCGTTGTTTAACTGGATAATCTGACTTCTAGCATTTTACATTTATATTTCATAGCACATCTGCAGCATTTGAGAGTTCACTGCATGGGTGTTTCAAACCACACCATAGCTTCTTGGCAGTTACACGTGACTTCAGAGATTTTATACACATATATCTGACGTACAGAGGAAGTAATTAAACCATGGACCTCTCCCATACAGTAGGAAGCACAACACAAATCTTCTCACTTGATTTATTATAACCTTATGTCACTTAGCAAAACCAACTCTGCAACTGTTTGAAGGAGAGAAGCCAGCTGAGGAGAGGGAGAACCTGTATGGGGAGCTGTGGCTCAGGCAATCTTGAGCAGTTTTACATGCCTGCAGCAGTACAGGGCAGTCAAGACCTTGCTGGCAGCATGAGGTATGAAGTAGCAGAGCACAAACTCCACAGTTTGGTTTGTGAGGTATTGTAACAACAAGAAAAACAAATGGATTTGTCCTCAACCTGCACATTTACCTCTGCCTCTGTCCAACGGCAAGGGCTAAAGATGAAGAGCAGCAGGGGATAACAACAGTAACATCCTTGTTACACAGAGAGCCCATCCCTTCTCTATCCTGCAGCCTCGCTCTGTGAGGAGGGGTTGAAGAAGGACAAGCTTGGGCTCATGCAACCTAGCTTGTTCCGTCTACAGAGCACACTGATGGTGGGCGAATGGCCCCATGGTGCAAAGTCCCTAGCAAATATAAATCAAGTAAAATAAAAGCCGTGAAAAAGGGTGGAAGATAGTGTTACACTGCGTATCTGTGCCAAGCATGTGGAGCGGTGTGCTCTGTAATGGGAAGGGGATTAGTCTCACAGTGGTAAGGGATACTCTGCAGTAGCTGCACAGTCATATTTGAACTGAAGAGTTTCCTGTGGAAAAAATGTTTTACCCATAAATCTGTATGCCAGTGCATATCCTCATTTAATACTGGAATAATGAGTATGTATGGATCCAACACCCACAGCGTTGTCTGGTGCCTTTGAGCCCTTTGCTGGAGTCCTTGTCCACTGAAAAGAAGTTGTCACTGGGCCCCTCTGCATGATTCTACTTCTGCCACAAACCTGGAAGAGTTAGGAATGCTTTTGGCACCGTACAAAGAGCCACATGCAAACAGCTTCTGCCCAAGGAGCTCACATCTTAACACAGACAAGCCCAGACAGCAGTGAGGACCATAGCATCCTGCATTACAGGAGGGAGAGCTCATCTCAGAACCAGCTTCTCTCATTCCTCTTCCAGGCTATCAAGAAAGGAAGTCCCTAGTGGGAAGCCTTTAACAGATAAATGGTGCTGAAATGGAAAAGGAGATGTCGCATGCTTGGGAGTGGATAACAGGTCAACAAAGAAGAGACGTAGGGGATCTAGGAACTAGAAAACAGTTGGTTTATAAAGAAAAAGGAGTATTTGGATCAGAAGAAATAGACATATCCAAGTCTTTATTTGACTGGAGAGAAAGGCTATATAGGTTGCTATACTCTGGAGTGAAACAACGTACTGGGAAGGATAGCAAGTGCAACTTTCTTTTTTGCTCTTACACCTACGCTATACTTTGCCAACAATCTTGGGGGCAAATAAACCTGCTTTAAACAAGTTTATAAGGGCTAATAACATCTCTTTAGCCAGTGATAATACATTTACAAAAAATAGTTTTGCTAAGTAATAAGATAAGCAATAGTTGGACATAGAATTTCATTAAACAACCATGACCCATACTGAAAAAAAACCCCCAAATCAAAGCCACAAAAAACCAAAAGTACTTTTCTTTGATGGGTATCTATGATAGCAGTAGACAGAAAGGAATTTGACAGACTAATACAATCTTTTCACAGAAAAATAGTTTTAGTCTGTGGGAGAAAAAATGCTGCATGGATGTTATATTTGTTTGGGCTTGCAGCTTATTCATTGTCTAGAGCTGTTCTCTGTGCCTAAAACACAGACTTCTATCATTCAAGATCTTCTTTCTGCATGCTCCCAAAGTTCATATCTAATGGTCAGTATAAGATATTTTAACATTTGTCATCCTTTCCCAGATAAATGTAATGGAAACACTTAGGTATACTTCAGTAGTTTGGTTCATTACACAAAGGCACTGAAGATGATTTGGGAACCTCATGTACAAACTGAGGTTAATAAAGAACATTTATTTTCTTAAGTGTCAGTAAGAAAATGCTGAGAACAGGCTCAGTCTGCCTCGGCAGATACTGTTTGAGATGACAGCCTGCCCATTCCCACATTCCTGGTCTCTCCAGGTCAGACTCAAAGGATTCCACTAATAGTTTGGTACTTAGCAAAGCAGACAAAAGGAAAATGGGTCAATGTTACTTGCTCCCATGTGACAAAAATACAGAAAATAGAAACAAGCACCATTTGAGAAATTTGTAAAGCCTCAGACATATGTCATGAGAAACATTTACAATCTCTGGAGTATAATTTAAGTGCTAAAGGATGACCTGGATTATCCCTCTTGGATGCCTGTGTGAGCTACCCAGTCACAGAGTAAAACCATCATCCACCCGCTGCTCTATCTTTAAACTCCTGCTCACAGTAAGCAGAAATTGCAAAACTTGGCTGAAAGCACAAATAATATTTTTGTGCAGTAGTTGTAATGTCTGACTGCTAGAACTTGAAGCCTGAAGGTCTAACCAAATGGACAACACATTTTCCCGAAAACAATCCTGACAGTGCATTTCATTTCTGTAATGAAGTGCAATTCATATGTGAAAACCAAACAAAAAGATCTATGATACAGAATAACAGAATATTCTGAGTTGGAAGGGACCTATAAGGATCATCCAGTCCAACTCTTAAGTGGCCCATACAAGGATCAAACCCTTGGCACTATGAGTGGCCATCTCTACCCAACTGAGCTGACGTCATACATACATGAGGGTGCACTGTGCTATGCAGATGCTACTGACCAGAACAAGTGGAAAGGTGACAGATGAGCAGACAGTCACGAAATTCTCTAACTTCAGGTACTTATTTTCTAAGTATGGTAAAACACACTTGCAGGATTTCATAGGAAGACAGGAAGGATAAAAAAAAGCCATTTAGGAAAAAAGGTATGGCAATATTTTTAAATGGCTGTGAATTGCACCCAAAGGGTTCTTATCCCAGCACTGGCTACTTTGACCAAAGTTAACTTTGCACTGTTCATCTCCAGCAAGTTTCCTTTCTATTATTTCTTCACTAGAGCTAAATTTTCTAGAGTTAAAATTGTGTTATATTTTCTGAAAAAAATTTCTTGATTTCATACTGTGATTTCTCACATTTTCTTTCCGTCATTCAAATTTGTGATATGCAGATGTTCAAATATGCTCTTGAAAATGCTGCCCTCAAAGTAAATTCCTAAAATATTAGTGAAATACCTTCTCAATTTATTAGCAAACTGCCGTAAGATTTGTTTTGTTCAGTAACAAGCCCATAAATCAACAGAGTGCATAGGTAATGCAAAAGGCATCAAATGGTGTCATTTCAAACGGAAGAGCTGAATCTACATAGCAAATAGTTAATCCAGCATATTGGCTTCGGTCATAAATTTGTTTGAACTGCAACCTTGGTATTCATTTTGATTGATTACACTAATTCTTGAGCTTTGTCCAATGCTGTTGAATTTTTTTTCTGATCACAACAGCTGGGATTACAAGTGTGTCTGACACCAGGTTACAGGAGAAGTATCTGCACAGATCTAACCTTGGGCTTTAGAAGGAAAGTGCAGTATCTGTATGAATGCTGCATACCTGCACTGATTTTGCTGGAGATAACGTATGTCAATCCAGGAAAGTTTAAAATAATTAAATTTAAAATTATTAAATAAAAAGGTTGATGTGTCCTTTTGTCCACCTTTCATTAAGGTATTATTCTTTTTCTCTTCTGTACAGCTGATTTGAAAAGGTTTTGAAGGAGTTTTGCGTTCATGGCTTGAGCAAATGGCAGGGAGTGCAGATTGTTAGCATGGGATGGACTTAACAAAACTTGTATTCCTTTACAATAAGGAATAAAAAAAAATACCAATAAATACAATTTCTATACATTACTTATGGAATCAAACAATGTTTCATATCTGGCTGAACCAGAAATCTTTTGCAAAAGAACAGAAGGATAACAAGGAGTGAAAAAAAAATTTTGGGTCAATATGCATATTTTGTTTGATTTGAAAGAAGTCTCCATTTGAGATTATTTTATCTTTTAAACATTCTTAACAATATTGTGAACATTTACAAATGAAAATGTGATTTTTATGTGAACATTTAATTGCACTCCTGCATGGCTTGAAACAAAACACCCTGCTTTGTTTTTTAATATATCATGCATTTTTTATTTGAAACAGATTCTGAGGAAGGCCTTTCACTGACTTTCCAACTCTCAGATTTTGTGTAGAATGCATATATGGGAGGAGGAGCTTCTTGTTCATGGGAAAGTTATCTAATCGGTGTCCACCAGTTCAAAAAGATCTCTGATGTTGATTAAACATGTATAAACAGAGCTAAAAAAAAAAAAAAAAACGGAAACATGCATATTTCACTCAAAAAAATGTCAAGACAAATGTACGAAATGACAGCAATTAGCAACAAACATAACTATCCCACTACACACTTGATTAATAGTCAACATAGCCCAGGTTAAGCAATGTTCATTAAATAAAACATTAGGTCATAAACTAGGTATCAAGTTTCAGAGTGACACAAGTTCAAGTTCTGTCAAGCAAACCTGTACTCTGCCTGCCTTTGGTAGTGAACTCTAAAGATTTTGGGCCTATTTACTGCTAACAGTTCATGCAATTAAGCCTTATGCCCAAGATTTAGATGCCTATGGAACAATATCAAGACTTCAGGCATTTTTGTATGCTGGCAAGACCTTGTAAGGCTGTGTTTTGAAAGTATAAACTTAAACAAAAGCATGCATTTGAAACTACCCTCAAGCATGTGTGCGAAAGAAAACTGCACTCATGTATCTGAAAGCAGAACTTAGCTTCACGCTGTTCAACAGTTTTCTATGGTAATACTTTTCCTTTTCCTGTCCTTTGCCAATGGAGCTGCTCTCCTCTATAACCTTGACTAGAGAAAAACAGAAAATTAAATCTCGAAGTACCCTAACAGACTTGATTACAGCATTGAAATGATGAAGAGTGTCATCCTGTCCCATGTATAGTGCTCATTAATATCATAGGCATTTTAATTTTAAATATATTGCCATTACAAACACCTCCTCCAAATACCTCATCTCTGAGGGCAGCTCTTCCTCCTGGAAATTTCCAGAGACTTAACCTTGGTCTATGAAGTAATGTGAAATTTTGAAGCAGCAATTTTTGGTACTTATATCCATTCTGCTGCAGAATCTTGACAATACTTCAGAAGATACATCAAGTTCACTCCCAAAGCTTTGTATCTGGCAAACACTGGAGAGTAAACAGAACACCTTCCAAACCATTTCTGTCTCGCTGACCATCATAAAAATCCCACAAAACCTTGATGTTGATCTAAGAAGTATTTAGGAGTTGTCAGTCAGAGGGAAGGTGGATAACCAGCCTGGAACAAGGGAACAAATCTCTGATAAACGCTCAGTTCAAGTTGATTATAATGTCTGCTTGATGTGAAGATGATCCCGGGACAGAGTGAATCTTCCAGGAAAGAACAAAGCAGGTGATGGCAGTGGGAGGTCTGATGAGTTGACACAGAGAACTGGATTTGGAACAGGTGAGAGTACTGAAAGGCCTGTTGAGTGCAAAGGGTACAGAGCCCACGAGATGTCCAGAGAGGTATTTAGTCTGGTAGAAGGGAGTGGTGACCAGTGTGACCGGTGGTCATAATCTGTATTATAACCCTGATGGGTGAAAGTAGAACAGGGCTGTCCAAGGCGGTTAACTCAAGCAGCTGTGTGGAAGACTGAAATCCTTGCCAACTCTGTGGTGTCGGTAAGGTAAATAACACCCTTTACAATGCCACTTGACTGGCACTTGCAACAGAGGATGGTCAGGAGTTGTAAATGCTTCTACAGCAATGCTAGAAATCTACAAAATAGGACTATGGAATTATACTACCTGGCAATAAATGACAACCCTGATCTAACAGGCATCTTGTGCTGGTGAAAGGAGGATAATCAGTGGCACACAGAGTTACTATACTAGTCTGTCTGCTTTACAGGAATGGTAGAAAATGAGATACAGCCAAGGCAATGGCACAGTATGTGAAAGCTACAACAAAGTGTTACCAAAAAAAATACTCAGGGCAGGGGGGAACATGAGGGAGTCCTTGTGGGGTAAATAACAGAAAAGTAGGACTTGGTTTGTATTTAGGATTCCTCTGTTAAAGACACCAATCATTAAATACTCAGTAAAATTAGAGAACCTGCACAACTATGTCAGGTAGCAATAATGGCCAATTCCAACTACCCACATACTGTCAGACACAAAGCCTCAACCGGATGTGATAAGGAAATAAAAGTTTTGGATCCACCAACTGACTTCTTCTTAGCATAGTAAACACTGAGAACCATAAGAAAGGATGCTGCTCCAGATTTAGTCTCAAGTGCTGAGCAGGACCTGCTTCAAGAGGTACTGCTGGGAGAACTGCTCTGCAAGAACTTCAGAATATAACTGAACTTAATGCTGTAGTGTAGCAGGATGAGTAAGCCAAACAAATACATCACACAGATATCCAATTTCAAGAAGGGGAAATATATAAAAATCACAAAAATAGTAAAAGCCCGAAAAAGCAGTCAAAAACACAAGAAGCCTAAAGCAACCTGGAGGCTTTTCAAAAACATTGTATTAAAAGTCCCAGTAAACTATGTGTCACATATCAAACAGAAAGTAAAATACTTCAATAAAAATCCCGCATAGCTCATAAAAAAAAGCTAAGGAGGCTATTTTAGGCAAAAAGGTTGGCATTTAAAAAATTGCTGAAATAAACAGGAAAGCCCACAAAAAATAGATCAACAGTAAATGGCAACTAGGATGGCTAAAAATGAATGAGAAAATTTTGCAGAAGATAACCAAGCTGACAGTGAAAAGCTATTTAAAGGAAAACAAGAAGCCATCAAGGGAAATAGCAGTATCACATGATGCCAAGGGCTTATAAGGGGCACTCAGAGATGATAAGGCCAAAAGAAACTTAGTGACTTCTCCGCAGAGGTCTTTACGGCTGAAGGTGTCTGAGAAGGTCCCAAATCTAAGCTATTCCTTGAGAGAGAATAACTTCAGATAAATATGAAGGAAGTAATAGATAAAACAGGTAAGACAGGCGTAACTAAGTGAACACGAGTGGGGACATTTACCCATGACTTCTGAAGGAACTCAAGTGTGAAACTGCAGAACTGCTGGCCAAAGTGTGTAAGCCAACGTTACAAACTGCCACTGCACTAGTGGGCTGGTGACAACCAAACTTCCATGCGGAAAAGGGACTCAAGAGGAGACCTTGAGAACTGTGGGCCGGTTTATTTGACTTTCCTGCTTGGCAAGGCAGTAGTCCACCTTAAAGAACACAATAACTGAGCACAAGGATAAGCATGATAAACCAAGCCTTAGTGACTATTAATATATTTGGATCTTCAAAACTGATTTTATAAAATTCTTCACCAAAGCTTTGAAAATAAATTCTCTTCAGGTTGTAAGAGAGGTGCTTTTATGGACTGAAGGCTGTTAAAGGATAGGAAGAAAAGAATAGTATCTGATGGTCACATTTCAAAATTGAGGCATAACAGCAGTGGATCCTCTCAGATATGTGTAGTAACTGATTTTTGCAAAGGTTTCAATGGTGATCTACAGAGGAGACTGAACTGTGAAACATCTGAGTCTATAGATTATACTTATCTCTCTTAGGTTATTAAATGTGATGCTGGTGATGAGGAATGGGGAGATCTGATGATTTCCCATGCTGGGAGATTCAGAAGGACTCACCAAACTGGATGGGTACAGCTCTGGTCTCTCTCAGAAGAGAGAGTAGAGTAAAAGGACTAAGGGCTGGAGTGTCACCTTCAAAAGAGAACCTAAAAAGGCTGTGATTCATCCTTTTGGACAAGAGAAAGCAGAGAGGGAACATAATTGAGATTTACAAAACTAGGGAAGCAGTGAGTAACCTAAACACAGAGCTACTCCAAATCTCACAGTACTAGAAACAGAGTGTATTTGATGAAACCAGAGGGAAGTTTGCTTAGAACAGGTCAGACAGTGATTTTAGAATTTATATCATTTGAGTAGTGCCACTAGAGGTTGTGAAGACACACAGTTACAGCAGCTTCTAAAAAGGATTAGACTAATTCAGGAAAAACCACAGATACTGAAGGAACATATAAATTAGGTTATCTTGGTTACAAGTGAATGGACTGCAGAAAATTGCCAGAACTCTGTGCTCCCTGTAAATAGTATCTCTTACTACCACTGCTGGGAACAGAGTAGCGAGCTAGATGAACTACTGGTTCAATTCGAGAAGATGCTTCTAATGTTATTATTTTGTGGAGAAAAGAAAAAAAATGTAAACACCAGATTTCATCAGATATATCGGTTTATACCAACAAAGAGTTACAAGTAGCTGCTGCCACTATACCAGCTCGGAAGCCAGTTAATTGTATATACAAGAATTACACTAACAGTTGATAAAATTATTTCATTGAATTTAAACATTTCCCTAAAATACAATAAAGGAGTTGACTATAGAATATTTTTGTATTCTATTTTGTTGTTGTTTGTTTTTTTTTTTATTTTTGAAGAAACACATTTAGATCTAGCCTGTGTGTTAAGACTTAAACTTGTATGGGAAACGCTTGCAAGTAAATACCAGGTACTAGATTTCCCAACTGTATAGCACCCAAAAGGAGACAGAAGTAATTATAGGTGTACTGGTAATAGCTTACCCTTGGCCACTGCATTAGTAAAAGCAATACAATAGATATCTGTAAAGGAGTTCTAGCAAACCCTCATGTCAGTCTTGGTTAAAAAGGAATGTTTGGCCATTCCCAAAAAGTAGCCTTTATGGGAGGACACAAAGCTGTCTTTTAATTTCAGTTTCCATCATTCCAGCCCCTTGCAAAAACAATGGCTAAATGGCTTGAGCACTGTTAGATGCTTGACTTGCAAAGTACAAAGCGACATTTCAAAAGAGTGCATTTTCTCACTCTATAGAAAGATCAAAAGGTTTCTACTCACTTCCACTTTCTATAAAGCCTTCTAGGTTGGTTATGAAGCGAGGCTGATTATGAACTTCAATAGGTCAAACAGTTGGCCATTGTACTGAACGGAGTTATAGTTTCCTACATAAATGCATTAATGTTTAACAAATTTTAAGGCACATATATTGTTCTCTGAGCAATGCATGGTTTGCAAAGAACTATAAATCTCAAGATTTTAGGAGTTGCAATAAAAATTTAGAGAAAAAAGAAAGAAAGCCAGATGTTTTTAATTTGGGGTATTTTTTTATTCCTTTAATCCAGGCTTTGCATTTCATTCAAAACAGAATTTCAATATTGTATCAGTGTTTCCCTTTATTCTTTTCCCTCTTACCCAGGTGTCAGTGTACCCCTTACACTATGCTCTCCACATGCATATTAGGGAAAGGGTGAGTCTGTTGTCTTAGGAGAACAAATTAGGAGAAGATTTAGATTGCCTTAGAATAAAATGAGAAGATGAATCTGTCTCATCTTAGGGAGCAGATGAGTCTGTTGTCTTTCCTCTGCCTTCTCACTCTGTGTCCTCCACTGAGGCTTACACTATGGTTTCTTGTCATGTGGATTTGAAAGCTCCTTCAGGAGCTTCGATTTGTGCTACATCTCCACCGAGCTTTTTGCCAGTTGTGAGAAGGGGAGATGAGGCTAAGGCTGGACCCCAAGCTTGGCTCCTGCAGCCCCAGATCCAAGCATCTACCTAGATGTGAGGTATAGTTAGACAGACTGGATATTTGTAACCAGCTAACAGGAAATACAACTGGAAATAAGTAGGCAGCAGTGAAAAAGAACAAAGACTAGAGTGCCATTAAAGACCAGGGGGAAAAAAACCAGCTTACAGAAGAAATTCCCTTTACTCTTCCTACTCTGAAGATGTGAATTCAAAAGCAGGACTGGAGGTGGGAACTTCAAAGGGATCATGTATGGCCCAAGAAACATTTCTTTAGAGAAACTTCTCCAAGAAACAACGTAGCATTTGCCTTGAATTGCAAGCACAGTTATCAGCAATGTCCTGATTCTCTGAACATTTGTATTCGACCAGCTTTCCTTTTGGGAACAAAGCAGAAAGTGCCATTTGCAGGTTTCCTCAAAGCCCTGGGAGAAGCTCAGATGAGAGGCCGGAGGTTGCAGGCTAGATGCTGCCTTTGCTTAGCTGCGGCAGCTTCCCCACCACTACAGCAGGCAGATGATGCTTCTGCTGTTTTATTTTTCTGTCCCCACTGGATTTTAGCTGTGTCTGAGCCCAGTGAAATTTGAAGGGTTGAGCCCAGCTAAAATGGAGTGGAGGAAAACCTAAAATCACATACCACTTTCCAGGAGGCCTGCTAGGTGGGTGCATTGATTTGTGCCAGGTTGCCTTTTGCCCCTACAAACTGCCCATATGAAGCAGGATTCAACTTTCCTCTGCCTTTGTGGCTATGCTTTCCAGTCCTGAACCAAAAGCAGTGTAGACAGAAGCACAGGGCTTCCAGCTGTTCTGCACCTGGAGACCTGGCACAAATCAACAAAGCCTGGATGAATCTTCACACATCTTGACAGTGCCTCTCTGCCTCTACCACAGAGTCACAGGAGATATCAGTAGGCATATTTTGGAAAAAAGCCCTTTCTAAAAAACAAAAGTTATTGTATTAAGACAGCAAATAAAGATAAGCATCTTAATGCTGTGTCTTAAGACTATAACTGAAGCAATGACAACAAATGAAGTAGAAGTACATATAAATAAAGAGTAGGCATTTCTTCAGACCTTTACTCCTTTCATAGTTTGCAATTGTGTTTAGCACTACAATGAATTCACTTCATTCAGCAGCTGCTGATGTGCATTCAGTAGCAGCGATCCAAAGAAAATGCTTTTATTTGCCTGGTTATGAGACCTGTCACAAACAGAGGGTGAATCTCCAGCGGACGGCAGGGCTGACAGCTGGCTGCAGACCCTGCTCCTACCCGAGTTCCAGGCACCCTGCAAGTGACAGCTTTGTGGCACCTGAGATGGAGAGTCACTGCAGAAGCAGGCTCTGACAGACTGCTCCCGGCGCTCTTACAAGTGCAAACACGCAATACGTCTATTGTGCATGCAATGAGTCACCTCGAACAGAAAACGTGTGTCGTGCCAGATTATACAGAGGTTTTGTGGAAATAAATATTCCCATTGAGGATTAGCATGAGACCAGAAGCTATGCCAAATCTGACTAGACTCTAAAGGCCAATCTTCTTCCTTAAACCAGATGTTTAACAGGGGCTGTGACATCTGAAGAGATCAGCAGACACAAAATACAGGCAGTGTATGCTAAATCAGAATGAGGTGTATAATTTCAGAGGGGTAAAATACAGAGAGATAAAGTATGATTTTTGAAGTGTAAAATTCTGTAACTCCCCTTTCCCAACACTTTTTCACATCTTGCACAATTAACCACAAGCACTAAAATATAACTTACATTTGTAGCATTCTCTTTTTCTCTTTTTGAGTATCTGTTTAGAGGGAGGCCAGTCTGATTAGTAAGCGGGATTACTTACATCCCTGAAGTAAAACCAAGAGCGAGAGTGATGAGCAAGTACATAAAATCTGCCCTCACCTCCCAGTCTAGGTATTAAGCAACTCACAGGGAGCTTCTTGTCAGTGGCACCTGACTGCTTCTTTACTGCGGTAATTTCATATTTTCAGCTTTTCTAACCTATGTAGTCAGTTTTGTCTAGCTACCTCTTTTTTCTTTCACACTTGGCAACTTGAAATTCAAGGTCATTCAGTCAATAAGGAATATGAAAAACATTTCAGACACAAAAATTGGTAGTTTTGCAACAGATATTTTCATGAACTCTAGTGAGCATCAGTTACAGCATCAGTTTTTGATTTTCAGTCAAAAGTGGGAAGTGGCAGGAGGCACTTGCCAAACTTCATGTGCTGGATGATGAAGGTAAGGCAGTAACAGCTGGAGGGAGCCCCATGGGAAGCTGTGTCTCAGGGGAGGGCTTGTTTGTCCTCAGCTTCATCAGGTTGCCATTGGGTTATTGTAATGGAAAGCAGACCACGAGCAGCTCATGGTCAGGCCATGGGAGTACAACCATTACAGTCCCCATGGCATGAAAACCCCAGCATCATCTGACTTCCATGGAGACATGAGGACTTCTGCTGTAAACAAGAGTGTTCCTTGCCTCCCACCTACACTGTGACTTTCCTACCACTTCTCCCTCCACTCAGACGTGGAGTCAAGCTTGAGGAATGCAATGGGAATGGGAACTGATGGCCTGCTGTGTGGAGGGAAGTCAGAGAACTGAAAAATCTTATGAGGTTTGTGATAGCAGAACAAGCACATGACCTGCCACCACCTCTCTTGCCTGACCTATTCTTAGAGATGGGTGGATGGAAAAGGCTGAGTCACCGTCTCAGCTGCAGAAAACCAAGCTGTACAGAAGCACTCCAGGGCTCCAAGCCATACAGGATAGGAACTGCCCTATTTCTCAGTGCTCTTAGTGGCAGGTGGTTAATTCCCTCCACCCCATCTCCCTTCCTCTGCCTCATTCCTCACTAGTCCCCAAAACAAAGAACAGACTATCAGCCACAACATAATGCCAGAAGTTCTAAGCAGTTCCCATAGCAGGGATTTCAGGTTTTGCAGGCATAGTTCCCTCTTGCTTTAATGGAAATTACATAGAATCACAGAATTATTGAATCATTTAGGTTGGAAAAGACCTCTAAAATCATCAAATTTATGTATCTCATGCACGTATGTGGTATCTTTTCATCATTCTGATCTGATCAGCTCATCATAACCATCAGGTCCCTCGGCCCTCATCTTTGAGAGAAGAGCCTTCTACATTTCATAACAAAGTATTCATGACAAAGTATTTCTTCAAATCTGTGAGCTTTTGAGAAAGTAAGATGAAACAACAAGAACTTTTTCCCAAAAAAGAATAATTGTTTTAATACTCTTAGAAGTCTAATGCAAGTCCACCTGTAGCAAATTATATAGCATTGAACTGGTACTATCAAGAACATTTTACAGGAAGAGTATGTTACTTACACGGCTTCCTTTTTCAGGAAAACATTGACATCCTCCACTGCAGTCTCTGCCTCCACATGGTCCTGTGTATTTCTTTCCACCCTGCAAAGCAGAACATACATAACACAAAAGTTAAAAGGTATCAGCTAGAATACCTTGCACAGCACAATAAGCTTTGATTAACAGATTCTCTGGGAACTGCTAAAGCAAAGACCAGGATCAGATGAGGATTTCCAGTTGAACCCTCTTTAATCTATGCTTAGAAGCAGCCGTGAGTGGCTTTCCAGTTCTTGGAGAACAGCATCAAGAAATATAATGTTACTTCATTTATTTCCCTCCACGTTTTTGAAACACTGCTGCTCCATGCTGAGCAGTCCCTCATGTATCTTTTTAACACATGCAATAGATATCATATCACAGAAGTGCAGCTGCTATGGATTCTTAAGGGACATGGACAAAGTCCTAGGTCACAATGCAGCACATCCTTCTATGCATGCTCTAAATGGTTGCTGTATTTTGAAATATTTATTGGTGGACATAAAGGAAGATGTATGTATCATGTTCAAAATCATGAGCCAAACTCCTGCTTCCTCCTCTTCTATGGCTGCCTATTCTGAAGGCACATAAAAGTTGTCAGCAGTCAACCACTGTGATTTAGAAGTCACTCCCAGCTTAAGTAAACGTCTTCAGTTACATCTCTCCTGCCTTACCAGAACCACCTTGGCCTGGGCCACAAATAGATGGATCACAAAACATGCACCACTCCACACAAATCCTTGGATGGACTTCAACAGTCAGGCAAACTTAGATTATATTCCATGCAAGTGCCTGCATGGAATGCAGCAGCCACAGTCAGTCTTGTTCAGAAACCTGAAGAGCAGAGATGCTGTGCATGCTGTGGTGTGAATTTTATAAATGTAACTTAATGATCAGGAATACTGTGAAGACCAGCCTGCAGCCTACCTAAGCCCAGGGTTTTGAATCCCTGAAAAAGCCCCAGCAGCCTAGTAAGCAATCTGAAAAGGAGGAAGGGATTTCTCGTCACTATTTCTGAACCTGGCTTGGCCCACAGTGAGTAATTAATACAGTCCAAAGAAAAAGAGAGAAGGATTAAGTGCAGTGGCTACAGGAAACCAGAGCCCCTCATTCATGGCATTTTACACACACTGCTCCTTAGATGAAACCTAAAGGCAACTGTAGGGCACAGAGGCAGGCTCCATGTCACTTGCTTCCCTCTAGGCTGAATCAAATGGTGCCTTCACTTTTCCACCTCCTTCATAAGCTTGAGCATATAATATCTTGAAAGGGAGGTGAAAGATGTATAAACAAAGCTCCAAAACAGGATGGGTGCTCTGAACTGCTATGCTGTTGCTTAAATAGACAGTGATGCTGCCATTGTTGCCTCTAGCGCTGACTGAAGGAGCTAAAACACAGAGAGGAGACCAAAGCTGCCATGCTTAGAATTTTTCATGTGGCTCTAATGAATCCTCTACTCAAGACCTGAGGTTTTTGGGTCACATTTCTCAGGCATCCATTTCTGCCTTTACACTAACTGAAAACACAGCTCTGGGATTTGGATTCCTCCCTGGCAGTCAAATGAATAAAAAGTATGGAGCAGGTACCAAGCATTGTCTAAGTCCTCCCTTGGTCATATTTATATGGCAGGGTCTTAATCTTATCACAAACTGCAATACAAAGTTCCCAAAACAAGTTCTTATGCTTGTCATTAGAAGGTTCATGTCTGTATCTTAAGTACTTTTATACACTAAAATACTTTTGTTTCAACTCAATATTTAATTCTCATGTTTAACAGAAGAGGTAGAGTTTTCATACTGATTAAAGCAGTCTACAAACTAAAACCATGCCCTGATCTATTTATAGGTTAGATGTTTTATTTAGGAAATTATTTCATGGATGTAACAGAGTTCTATGTCATGCTATGACTTCTGCTTTATGTTTAAGATATTGTTTAGAGGAAATAATAAATCAAGACAATTTTGTAAACTCCAGCAGTTTGCTCAGGTTGGTTAATTTTTTGGTTAAATATTCAGATGAGCACAAACTGACTATTTCCATGGAGTTTATTTTTTATTAACCAATTTGCAGATGAAATATGCATCTTTCTCTCAGTATCCTTCATTTTACAGACTTTCCCCCTCAGTTCCTTTTCTGAAATTGAGAATAGTTCTATTAATTTTTATGCATACCATGCAGACATATGGCCTGTGTGATCATATTCCCCTGGAGGATGCAGGTATCTATTAAGGAGCAGTGTGCTAAGTAGTGCTGCCACTGATAACAAACAATTTTGAACTTTTAGAGATCTGGTTTTGTTGGTGCTGTAAACAACAGCATATCCCAGCCTAAGAGTAACAGACAGATACAGTAATTTGATCATGTGAGTTTTCAGCTTTGCCTACTGAGAAAAAAATATTGAGAACAATAAGTTTATTTCTTTAATTAGCAGAGTGACTCTAAATTTAGTTAGCTGTTGTCAAGGAGAAAATAATGAACAAGAACTATGGCAAGATATTTCTGCACTTGTAAAAAAAAATGGAGGAGGCTGCTAATGCTTATTTCAAATGGAAGTTCAAGGTCTATTGTTTGTGTACTATCCACCATCCAACACTTTAATTTGCATGCTGTAACAATACTAGCAGCTAATATGGGGACACAATTGTTTTCTTCCACAATTTTAGGAAGCGCTTTTTTTTTTTTTTCATTATTTTCTCATTTCGTATCCTTTTATCCACACAGATTCTGCAGATAACGAAGAGAAAAGCCTGGAAGATTCTCCAAAGGTAGGGAAGATAATGAGAAAGCATTTGAGACCAGCAGTAATGTACCTCTTCTGGATTATACTTGGACTCTCCTTATCACCTAATCTCCACCTCTTTACTTTTCAACGGTTCGTGGAATGACTCTGGGAGCTTTTAGTCACATGTAGCATTTTCTACTATCTTCCACTTTCTAGAATATTTATAATTTTTTGAAGATCATTGCACTGTTTGATCTTACATTATTGGAGGTTACAGTCTAAAGTATTATGGTTTATAAACTTGTTAACGTTCAAAAGTAAGTCTGTTAAGGATTCTTGTGGAACTTTGTCAAAAACAATTATATCCACAGGCACACAATCGAGATGAAGGGAAATTAAATGGACATATATCAGTCAATAATTAGAATGCAAAAAGCCTTAAAGTTTCAAATTTAGCAACAAACAATGTACTTTGAAGTACTCAACTATTTATATCCTGAGGAAAATAGATTTCTGGGAACATAACACTAATGGTCACAACCCAGTGTAGTTGTTTTGATCTGAGCAGGAGCCTTTTTGGTCAGTGGCGAGAACAGTCAGATCTAGGACGTAAGTCATCCCATCCTTATGCTGGCATTTAAACTGATCGACGGCATCTCTCCCAGAAAGTACCTACTGCTTTCTCTCAGCCATGAAGGTGGGTGGAGGCGACTAGCTTACATACAGAGATCCCCTCCCTGTAGAAATATAAGGATGAGGAGATGAGTCTCCTGATTTGCTTAGCATGCAATTAAATGAAGAAAAGTGTGCCTGCACCAGAATGATATTCTAGGATTTGTGCAATCAAGCTGGGAGAACTGGCCCTCAGTTATGAAAGTGTCTGCTGAGAAGATTTTCAGTTCAAGTCTTTCTCATGTTTTGGATGATGCATAATTCCACTAATCTCTAAAAAGTCCAGAGTCTAGGCAGAGTCTAGAAGTGGGGTTTATAGAATCTAATTTAAAATTTATGCGATATAGGCACAATATCTGGCTGCTATTTTAGATCACCCAGAGAATCTCACCAGATCTATTTCAGACACCAGAGCTAAATCTTATCATAGAAGGGTAAGGAGATTAGAAATGTAGCATAGGATAACTGGTTGAGACATGTCCACGGAGCAGATGTCCAGCTTCACATGAGATGAATCCTATGCTAAGTGTCCAAGTCTCACCCTCACAGGAAGCCGTAACCCTCAGTGGGAACACCGAGTGTGAAGAACACTATTTAAGAGCAGACACGTTGCAAACACAAAATGGGTTATATCATTGCAAGCTGTCTGTGCATAAGGTGAGGTATTGCTTAATTAGAATTAGGTTGGAGAATCTAGACTAAAGAATAGTAATTCTGTCCAGAAATGTGCAACATAAATGTTCCCAATGAGAACCACAGGGTCAAAAGCCTTGGCGGTAAGGCTGTCTCATTCAGCCAACTGTAATGATAATACCATATTGAGAAAAAAAATGCCTAGGTAATAGAGTCAGAAACACCAACTTTTGAGTGTAAAAAAAATGGGACCAATGAGGAAAAAGAAACTAAGAGTAGGTTATTTATTTGGAAGGAGTATAGACAGGGAAAAGTAGGAGCAAGGGTAGTAAAAATTTGGAAAAGAAAAAAAAAACAAAGAGGACATCAAATTAGGTGAAGAATGAAGGTAGTGAGCATATACCGAGAGCAAGAGTAGGGACACCTGCAGGCAGCAGTGATGCTGACTGGTGAGCACAAGCCCACTGGGAGCCCCCATGAGGAGAGACTGCAGGTCTCTTGACCAGGCATGTCCCTGCGGCGATGGGTGGTAAGAAGGGATAAGCTTGTAAGGAAGGATAGGCTTACTCCTGAATATCAATTGCAGGAACAAAGGCAGTAGACTTGGAACTTACTAGATTTCTTACAGTGATTTTGTACAAATGCTAATAACAATAAGATATAGAATTGTAATTCAGTGTTTCTTTCAGCGATGTAGTTGCGAATTACTACTAATAACAACAGTGATATGTTACTTTGCCAAAGAAAGATTTATAAGGTTCTTAGCAGTGTTTCCTTTAATCAGCAAATCTTAAGTTACATCTTAACACTGCTCAAGCCCACACTGTTCAAAGCAAGGCATCTCTAGAGCTGCCTTACCCAGCCCTTTGCTGGGATGAATACATTCATCATGTTCAAAGAACATGAACACTACTTAAACACAAGCAAGAGAAAACATGTAAGTAAGTGCCAGCTATGTTTGTAATGCTTGCATATTTGCCTAGTGTAAATACTCCTCATTTTTATGTATAGCAAGCATTAAATGTGGGTGTCCCAACACAAAATCTTTTGTGCCCTCTTGCTTTCTCATAATTTTTTTTGATCTCTAAACAGTATTATTTCTGTATTTATACATCTTCAGCCAAAACCAGACAACTTAAATGCAGTTTCCTTCAGCCAAACTCTTAAAAAAACCAGAAACATACATGCAGGTTTCTTTTAACTTTTCCACATGTTAATGATTTATATGTTGCTAATCTTGGCCACATTTGGGTAATTGTCATTTCTACATGCCCATTCAAGTACCTTCACTTCAAGGGCTGGTATTCTAACAAAGAACAAAAGCAACCAGACGACAGACCTCAAAGTACAGTTCTATGAGTACAGAAAGACCAGGAAATATAAGCCATTTCCTTACATACAGCTCAAAAAAAAATTACGGAAATTATAATGAAAATATTGCAACTTGGAATCAAAGATACACCGACATCTTCTTTGATAACGTTTTGTAGGTTGTAGTTGTGCATTAACGTCTCTGCTGACAAGCCCCATTCTGCTCACCTAAGTTTCACCAAGGCATGTTTTAGAAGGTTGTAGGAGCTTACTGAAAAACTGAACTAGGACTAGAGGTGCTGACATACTGCATGCCTCTGCAGTGGGGCAATGAACAGCACATTCGAGCAGCACATTCAGATGCTTCAAATGAGACTTCAGCCTGGAAGTCCCAAGGGAATTCCTGGCATGCCTGAGAGGCAGCCCTCTGTGTCAGTGCCAGGGAGACCAGACCAAGCCACACCTCCAGTATGAACCTCTGCTTTCACATCTGACCTTGAGCTGTTGATACGGACATTAATTTCAAATTCAGTTTATATAGCCCTGACTTAGAAACATTAATTTTTTGCTTCCTTCAAAAGAAAGAAGAAAAAATAAAGTAGGAGTATGACAGAGTATTCCTGCTGCTGATCATCACCAGACAGAGAAGAACTTCATCAGATTCAAATGTGACAGCACAGTTGTAATTGCTCAAACCCAACATTTTACTCCTTAAAGAGTCGAAAACATTTGCTGCCTGCTGCCAAACTTATTTCTCTAGAAACATGTATAAACAACCACTCAAAACAAGTATGGAGAATGCTGTCAGCGGAGAAGGCCTGGATTGCTCAGGAACAGGCTTGGCCTCTCCTCAGAGCTACAATGTCAAAGATGGAACCAGCCATCTGAAATCGCCTGCTCACAGTCCAGCAGCTACTAGTGCAAGGGACAGTAAGACCACTGTGAGGACCTTAACTGTCCGGGGAAAGGGAGAGATAAATTGGCACAGTCAGAGAGGAAGGAAAATATGTGGGTGTGGATCCTCTCTCCAACAGTTCTGAGAATTATTTCACTAAGAACTAATTCTTTCTTTCATTTTTTGAATGGGAGCCAGAACCTTTTCCAGACTGGATGCATGGCAACTGCAATAATTTAGTGCGTGACCTCAAAATCTTATGAATGTTTACACTTTCCACCAAAAATAGGGGGAGCCATGTATTTACATATCCTTCAATGAAAAAAAGTCTGGAGGAGGAAACTGGTCCCAGGAAGAACACAAAGAGGCTTACCATCAGCTGCATGAAGAGAGCTGGTCTCCTCACCACTGCCTAATGGAGTCGTCCCAATGCAATGAGAAGAGCTCTACTTGTGGCAATCAATTACGTATTACAAACTGGTGTGAAGTTTCACGTGCCATCTGCCTCTCATGATGGAGTGCATAGAGAAGACTGGGAAGCAGGATGTCAAGAAAGCAAGTGGCTTGCTTCAGCTCTGAGTTCTGATGGGCACAGGACTGTCAACAAAGAAGTGTCCAAAGGCGCTACTGCTCCCCGGGATTGGGAGGCCTTTGTTTGATGTTTGGGGTGAGGAAAGGAAGGACAAGAATGTAAAGTCTCCGATGCTGAGAAGACCCCACCGGATGGAAACTTGTCTTTGCAAGTGTCTCAGCAAGTATGTTGGAGCCAGAGATGGGAAACATGAATTCTGTATCTCCCAGAAATGAAGCTGTAAAAGACTTTCCTCTTATGGACTGGCTTGTGACTCTTGATTATATGAACCTTCTGGCATGCAGCCTTGATTTGAAGGCTGCATAGTTTCATTTCAAAGTGAAACTTCACAGCTCCACATGTTCACTTTATTTGAGGTACTATTTACTGTCCCCTCTTCAAATTAAAAAGTTTTCTTATTGCAGTCTGGAGATACTGCCTTGGAACAATGGCAGAAACTACATACGATACGGTGTGAACTTATCCTTCACATTCTCATAAAACCATTTCTAATTTTGTGGCTTTCATCCAAACACATCTTTACCCAGAAAACCAGATGGAATCCACAAAGACCTGCGGGGATATAATAGGCATTCAAAAAAAAAAAAAAAAAAAAAAGGTCTTTAAGAGCCTCGGTCAAAAAGTAATGCTTAAAAGCTGCCTACGTATAAAGCATAAGATATTTGAATAACTGTCCAGGGGTCTTTCCCACTCATTCAACATGAGTTTGTTGGCAAACAGCACACCTTGAAGCAAGCGGTATATGTTGTGACATAGCTTTCTGTAAAGAAGTCAGAGAATATAAGTCTCATATTTTACAGGTAATGAAGTTGGATTCAGACATATTTTTCCTTATTTTCCCTCACAGAGATGATTATATGTTATGCTAAGAAAGAGACTAGAATATAAGATAGGAAAATCCAGTTTAAACATTTTAAAAAGTCAAACAATAAAAAGAAGACACCTTTATAGAAAAAATACAGCACTCCTGCTTATTTTTGAAGAATCTGTAAGGCCATGGGAAAGGGAATCGTACAAAGCCGCCACAGGTCTCTGCGTGAAAGTCCTCCAGCTTTCAGGAGCTAATGAAGGAGGGTTAAGATGCTGAATTCTTCTTCTGGAACAACACAGCATCCAGACAAGGAAGAAAAACATCATCTGGCACTTCTCTATTTGAGACAGCTAACTTACCTGCCTAAAGAAATGACAAATTTTTTCTTAGTCATCAACTAAGGCTTGAATATACGGTAGCAAGAGACAGGTGATGCTGCAGGTAAACTAAGCCATTTGAAGAGTGTGCAACCGTGGTTAAAAATGTCTCTTACATCTTTCGAAGGGGCAAATATTATACAGCCATCAACTGATATCTATGGCCCACAGTGATTACAGAAAAAGAGTAACAGTGTTGCTCAGTTTTATCAAGGCCAGAATTGGGTTTGCTTGCAGAAAAAAACCCCTCACAACTATAAGCCTAGTAAGACTTTTAAGCTGGCAGCGTATTAATAAAGGCAAACAAAGACACCCACATTAATTATTATTATTAGTTAGGCAAGTCCACTGGCTTCCTTGATTATAATGAGAACTCAGACACCCTGTGAATATGTAGATGCCTATATTTTGGTGACGTCATGTCAATTTGTTCTTTGTTCAAATGGGATTTTTTAGCTAAATCTGAGAGAAAGGTAAAGGATGCAACAGCAGCTAAAGTAAAATCTGGACAGGTAAGCTAAAATTTGTTTTGATATCTTGTTAAATTTGATCCTATCTTTGTAAATGCATACTTTTAGAGATGCATATTATTTCCCTCTATTATCTTTTCTTATGAGACAACAGACTCTCATCTAACATTCAACATGACATTCCTCAGCTAAAAGGATGATAGTCTTTAGACTAAGAGTGCTGGGATGTCTTAACATAAGTCCTTATTCTCAACACTCCATCCCTAGAAATTAAATGTATCTCCACAGAAGCTATTTAGGTGGTTTTAAAAGGCAGTATTACAGAAGTCAGAAGAAGCATTTTCTAGTTATCAGCAGTTAAAAATGTTCTTTGACTTAATTATCTAATTTGTTGGTGACTTGCCAAAGTAGATGTAATAATTTATTGGGGAGGCTGTGACACTGAAAGCCACAGATTGTTTCTCTTTTAATTTTTATTCTAAAATTTTACTTATGCAAAACACTGTGCATTTTGTATTTGATCTGCCCAAGGCTTATGCAAGGTGCAAGTTAGTGGACAGTGTTATCGCTTCATATGTCCAGTTATACTGGAATATTTTCCATAAAGGAATGAAATCAAAGACACTATCAAATCTCAATCTGAATTTGGCTTTTGTGCAATATCTTATATTACTGGAATAAAACCTCCTTTCCCATCCCTAAGAACAGAAAGACATTTGTTCACATACTAGTAGCATAATAATGAAACACAGCATTCACTCATTAAAGTAGCAATTTCTATATTTAACTACTTCTGGTTTCCGAAGTCTAGTCATTTTCAGTTTTGGAAAGACATCCAAATAATGATATCATTTGCTTGAAACAATAGAAAGTCTGGATACTAGTCTATATATGGAGATTTTTTTTTAGTCTATTTATAAACCACGCCAGTTATTTGACCTGTCTAGTTTACTCACCTACGTAAATTGGCAGACTCAGGAAACTTAAGAACATATTATTCTTCTTTGTGACTGGTAAACCTTAAAAGCTGCTAATCTTACTTCAGATAGGCAAGCAGTATTCTTGAAAACTCATCTGTTTACACTAAGAACAAACCAACCTGCCAATGCAGGAAAGATTTTTGCTTTTGAACCAGCAGCAGTACAACTGCACTAGCTCTGCTCATGGGGAAGGGACTGACACAAACCAGCTGTACAGCTGTTTGCATGGCTGCAGCATCTGTATTTTTTTCAGTTCAGTGCAATGGTGCCAGGATTCCCCCAAATGTGAGCATAACCACTGAGATTTTATTCCTGTTTCATGTTTTCTGTAACTACTTAAAAATGTTTGATTGTGTATGAACTGCTTTTATCAATTGAATTAGTTAAATTTGTTTTCCTCTGATAACTGTTTACAGACATGGTTCTGTTTACAGTCATGGTTCAGACATGGTTCAGACATGCTGATCTGGTTCTGAAGTGAATACTTAAGAGATGCTGGGAACTCTTTTTTTCCCTTGGGAGGGATGAGGTTGGTGACAGTTTTCAATGGCCTTTTTAAATCTTCTTGTGCCTGCAGAATCAGACACAACAAAGAAAGCAAAGAAGCTGAATTTAAGTTCTTCCTGCAGAATGCTATAAATTGCAATTAGAAATACCCACCAAGAACTGGAAGTATTGGACTCGCCCTGGCAGCATGATTTGAAAGGAATAGATTTGCATAGGCTTATCAGTGATGGCACAGATTGACTGATACTGCTTATCATACATGTTGATGAGGAAGTCCGACGCAGCATAATGTTACAGCCCTGGCTCAATTTTCAGAGCTGGCTGTTAGACAAATGACTGTAGTGGAAATATTAAATGTGGAAATTTGCTATGCAATTTTTCAGAACTGCTGCTTGGGACTGGACTGGTATTTCCTTAAAAGTAAGAAGAATGGGTATGAGATTTGCAAACTGTAAAAAGTACTGCGTTTGATGATGGAAGTGTTTACTGCTAACTGCTTGGTCATATGCTTCACCCACCATTTCCTTTCTATTTCAGTCAAGAAAAAGCCCATGAGAGCTAGCTTTCTTACTGACCCATTTCACTTTGCACTTTTGATTTCAAAAATTAACCTCCTCCCTGAGCCTTACTGTCTCTGCTCCAAGCTGATGAGTGTTGTCACTGGTGAAAGCCTTGGGTACAGGTATAGCAGGTACAGTAGAGGATCTGACACACCAGGAATATATGCAGACATCTGTGAAAGTTTTGCTTTTTGTAATGGGGTTAAGGAAGGTAATCTAACATACAGAAGAATGTATTCAGAAAAAAGGATTAATGCCTTTCTTGTGGATATAAAAACTGGTAGTCAACTATCACTGATAATTTCTTTTCTCACCTATACACTTTTGATAAGCAAAATGTCTTCAAATATCTTCTCATAGGAGAAAAGAAGGGACCTGAAAAAGCTCTGTTTTTTTTCCGCATGTCCCAATGCATGTAAAAACCACCCAAAAACTTCAAACAGAAGAAGCATTGTAATTACTGCTCATAAAACTCACATGATATCTTTCAATTCCTTCTTTTACCAAAAAGCTCTTTTAATTGTTTACCAAGTTAGGGGTCAAAATCTATAGCTCAATATAATGTATTTGTATCTGCAGATTACAAAATCTGAAACCTGGAATGGCTGAATTGTTATCTTGTATCATAAAAAATAAATGACAGTTTATTCTTTGGATATTTCTTCATCCTGCATATCTGCTTCTACATGATTTTAATGGGAGGAGTGGGAAGGTTTATTTATTTTTTTTTTTATTATTTTTTTTTGTGGGAAGGGGAGAGCGGGGGAGGTTTCACTTCCTTCAAAATATCCCCTTGACTATAGAAGAACATTACCACAGCCACACTGTGAAACATTGGCTTGGGAGATGGTAATATGGAAATTACATTTATTTACTCAGAATTAAAAAGAAGGGCTCATCTTTCCCATATTACCAGTGACTTGTGACTTAAAACCTGCTCTGGTTCAGTTTGGCAGCTGAACTGATTTCTGCAATGTTGCAGAACTGGGTTAAATGCACTTTCCCAGAGTTTGATGAGTCACTGGTTCAGCTTGGTCTAGGACCCAGGATCTTCCTGCCTTCCGGTCTGCTTCCCTAACCAACAGACAAACACTGTCTGCGTTGCTGCAATAAGTCTTGTCGTTCAGTCTCCACACCAAAAATGCTCTTATCATAGTACAAACAACTAACATACTGAGATTATAAACAACCAAACATCAAGCTTTAACCAATTTGAGGGATGTCATTTGGCTTCTCTTTCACATCCTTTTTCATTACATGCCTGTCATTTCACAAACAGATCTACAAAATTCAGAAATGCTCATGTCTTGGCAGTAATGAGTAGAAAACAGACTAAAATAAAGTAACACATCTATAGCTCACTGTATTAGAAATGATATGAGCTTGACTCATCATATGAGCTTGGCTCTTAGAAGAGGTGGAACAAACCCCAGAGTGTTCATCAAGCTCAAAGGTCTCAGAAACTGGTAACTGATGCTTTATTCAGAACATATTTCTATATGAGCTGTATACCCCACCTAATTCAGGAAGAATAGCCCTGAATTTGAATCTATCAGAGACAACCAGAAGACTGGATGTATTCAGCTTTGGTATAAGCAGCTTTCCTTGAAACTCCTCATAGGTGATGCCAGCTCAACATAATGATATTGAGAAAGAATGCCCAAAGCCCAAGGATGGATTTTAGAAATACTTTATCAGCAGTGGCGTGGAAATAACCTGGGACTGCAATGTTCACATTCATCAATGCAACAGCAACAAAAACATTTCAAGCTCTCTCTCCTTGCTTGCCTCCTTGAAACCTCACAAATTGTATCTCATGCCTGTTCAGAACAGACCTTCAGATCAGTGACCAATAACGAGGCTGTTGGTGGCTTGAGTGGGTACCACCTTATTATGGCAGTGGTCTGGCCTCTCTAAGATCTGAAACACCCAGTCACTTTTCTCTGACGTAAGATTCAAGACTCTGCTAAACTCCAAAGCTTGGTAGAGGAAAACAGCTCTCCATATGTAGACTGAGGAATCAAGCCTCTAGTGAATCATTACTATAAGCACAGCTCAAGCACTGACTGTTCTCCTTTTGCTCTACCACACAAAACCACAGCTTGATTTTCAGACATCAGAAAGTAACATAAAAATCACATATTTTTCTTGTCTTTCTGTTCTGTGATCATGGAAAAGTGAGTATCTACACTATATTTTGTGAGCAGGAGAGATCTCAAACACATTAAGTTTCTCGAAGAACACTACTACGTATCCCCTCCTAGAAGAATCAATTCATCACCATTTACTCTTATAAAGACACTCAATGCTTCACCTGCTGAAAGCATGGTAGTTTCTTTGCTACCTCTTCTCTAGATCCTTCTTTCTGTGTTCTATTTTTCCAGTGTCCAATAAATTATTCCAGCTGATTTTTGAAAGGCAGGTCTTTTTCATGAAAAGCCAACAGTACTGACACACACACTGGATCAGTAATGAAGTTTTGAGTCCGGTCACACTTTGTCAGCAACATCTCTTGTTCACAGAGATGGATCTGACCAAGCATGCATTTGATGGGCTAAGCTCTGTTCAGTGCCTGCAAGCTGCATAACTAGAAACTCATTTCTCCATCTAAAAAGATGAGCAATAGTCCCCTGAAAATTCCCACTCTGTTTATATTGCTTAACTTGTAGTCTCTTTCCTTTTGTATCCTGAAAGGTAAGAAGAGCGTTTCCCTAGTCACTAGGTCCTGGGATCTGTTTTACTGAATTGGAAAGTTGCTAAAAAAAAGTCTTGGAGGCATTTACTCCAAATCTCATCCACTTTATTTCCTTAGTGCCTACTTACACACACACAAGTGTAATTAATTTTCCAGCTGTGAAGTAGAATAGCTTTTCTTCTGGTTTCTTTTCTTTACTTTTCTGTTTTTCCTGATGAACTGGGTTCCACTCAGGCAAAAGCTTCTCTGTAGCAGGAGACCCCAGATAAGCTGCTAACTTTGTTTCAATTTTAGTGTTGCTGCTCAAGTACAATCTTTTAGCACAGTTGGATCATTTCTCTACAGTTCTCAGTTTTCACGGTGCTACACTGTTCACACACTACACGAAGAACATTTATTCTGCCGTTCCGATAATGTGCAAGCATAACATTTCAGTTTCTCTGGACTTTTATGCATACACATGTTCTTTCCTTCTCTCTATACAACACTTAGGTCACCAGATTATTTGAATAATTCCCTGAAGTTGATTACAGCCAAACTAACATTAAGCTTTATTTTGTTGCACTAGTGATTCCTGCTGCCCACTGCTACACAGAAGAGTGCTTGTTCCTAATGGTGTTCCTGTGCTTCTTTATTACACTCAAGCCAGATTTTGAGTCTAGGTTACCACTGATGCAGCAAGGCAAGATACTAAAAATATGGGCATGACAAAAAGAATCTTTGAAGATTATTAGCAATAATATGGTAATAATAAAGCCCCCTTACGGATTTCTCTTCTCCTGTTTACTGAGATAGATAAAGGGTATCTATAGTAACAAATTTCTCCGAAATTCTTGTGACATTTCAATGCCCTGCTTTTTCTAATCCCCAAAAAATCTCCCACTGCAAACAGCCAGTTGGCCTGAACTCAGTTGTCCCACTAAACCCAACTGTAACCCTTAATCACGGAAACCCAGCCTCTTGTTGCTTACTGGAGACATTTTTTACCATCATAAAAGGTGGTGTTCTTGCCTGCGAATTCCTGCTACAATGTGAATTAGGATCCCAAGGCAACTCAGTTTTTCCTGCTTATGCTTGTTTTATTATATTTAGGTAAGTAAGAAAACATTAGTTCTTGTGTTTTCCTCATTAAGCCACATCAATAATATAAAAATCATGTAAAAAGGTACTCTTAAAATCTCACAATAGCAAACCTCTCATCCTCCATACAAATACACTTCTTTAACTCTTACAGTCCCAAACCCCAGTATGCTTTTCTTTGCAAAAAACCACAAGAAATGTAACTGTTATCCCACGGTGGTAATAGTCTAACTCTCCAGTCATCTCTTTCTAGCAACAAGGGACCTAGATGAAACATGTCTTACATGACTGAAGACAACAGTTCATGCCAGATGCTTAAAGAGCAATAGGATGCATTACACAAACACTTATTTGGTTTTGTATTTTGATCAAACATACAAGTTATTAGCCACCCCTGTTCCATATCTTATCTTTTTTAAACTATTCTATTCTTTGAGGAGGAGAGGAGTACAATACTGACGTGTTTTGCTGTGTCTATTTTGCTGGAAAAAGCTGACATAACTGCAAAAAAGGAGGTTAACTTACTTCTCACTTCCCCCTGCTCCCCACCACCCCCCCATCCTAGGAATACAGGAAAAACGGAATTGTTCTTCTGAATTGCACATCCGTCAGCCTCCTCCTGGGAAGAGACAGCTATTTCTTATCTTGGCTGTTTTACATCACTGAAATGTGAAGGGAGAATTTGAAGAAAGGAAATCATAGAAAAGAGAGACCTCTATGTTTCAGAGCACTGGAGGGAACTACCAGAAGAAGGGTGGGATGGTTGGTGGTGGTGGGGATGAAAATACTGTAGGTAATGAAGAGCTACAGAACCTCCACTGATAGAAAATGAAAACTTTTTGGTGAAAATATTTTTGATCTGCTATCCTTATCCTTTACCCTTTTGAAGATATTTAAATAAATATATTTACATTATATCAGTCTGTAAACTTCTTATCCTCTGAGATCCTAAAGGAAATATGTATCTCTCTAATGTTATTCATGCCTCAAATACAGAAAGCAAAGAAAAACATCCTTTTTGCACTATTCTAGGACACATTGCCCCTGAAAGTAGGGATTTAAGGCTAAATCTAGTATAAATAATGTCATTTGGTAATACTTCAAGAAATGACAGCAGGGTTAATTTAGTCTTCCCTTGGGACCATAAATGAACACATGGGTTCTCTAAAAAGACACAAAGAATTTTAATTGTCTCCTTTAGAAGAAGATCTGTTTGAAGGACACAGACTTGAAATGCATGAGGGCCAAATTTCAAAAGATCTGGATCCAAAATGTAGAGTACTTATCTGAGTCTTATTGGGACTATTTGATGCTCTGCAACATGGTACCAGAAATCCTGTACCAGCAGGCCTTCTCCAGTAATTTCACAACTTCCTTTCAGGCTAGAAACTTGATCTGTTTGGTGGTAATTCCTCACCTCTGCACTTTGTGTAATGCTGAGAGCATAGCATAAGAAATCAAACCCTAGTAACTTTAGAAACTCCTATAACGGAAATGCTAACCAGGCATGTCAGAACTCAAAACTCCTCCTGCAGCAACAGAAGCTTGGACAAAATCAGTCACTTTCTCCAGTGAAAGCAGATGGTCTGAAAAGCAGCCCTTTCCCAAGAACTTCTGTGGACAGCAAGTCTTCCCTACTGCCTAGAAAAAAAAAAAAAACATCATCTCTTGGCATCTGCTAGTGAGGAAAGGGAATAATGGACCGGGCGTTATCAGGTTTAACTGAACATTTATTTTCTAGCATTTTGGATCTTTGTGTTAAAATCCACTAAGTTAGAGTGTAGAAAATGGTATGCAAAAGCACATTAAAAAAAAAAAAAATTGGGTAATTATCCTGGGGTAAATAGTGGTCCTGATAAATTGCTCTGGTCCCAAAGAAGTGGAAAAATGTGTCTATGTGGGGAAAAAGATTCCTAGGAGATTATTTCTTCTTTTCTTTTTTTTCTCTAGGAAAGCAAAAAGACTTAATTCAGTAAGTCCGTTCTGCGTGTCTGGGGCTCCGCGTGGGTCCCCGCACCGCTGCACTTTCTGTAAAGCGTCAGCAGCGCGGCAGGAGCGGCTGCGCTGGAGCTGCAGAGCCGGGGAAGGGAGGAGGCAGGAAGGGGCGGCCGGGGCAGCGGGCACCGCTCCCGCAGCAGCAGCAGCAGCAGCGCCGGAGGATGCCAAAGGCCGTGCGGGAACCCAGCACGGCCGGACACGCGCGGGGAGCGGGGACACAGCAGGTTTGGCTGCTCACCCTGCGAGGCTTGGACATCCTGCTCCTGCGGGCTGCAAACGGGACGGCACCACAGCCCCCACCCCCTGCTCCTGCAGGTCGATATGACGCTGCAAACACGCTCTGTGATGGCAGTTTTGCCTCCTGCTGTGGATTACTTAGGTTTTCCAAAATGACGTATGATTAATTGGGAAGTAGAAAGAACAGGGAAGTGTAAAGATTTATTTATTTTGTTTGATTCATTGTTCCTGCGGAGGGAAGTACTGCTCAATAAGAGAGCGTAATTTAGATTGCCAGATTTCTGGGTGGAGGCTCAAACTGGTGCAGTTTGTTTGGTTCTGCAGGATGGGTTGTTTTACTGTGGTAAGGAGAGCTAAAATTGATTCTGACCTACACTGCTTCTTGCCAGAGAGGTTTCCCTCATGCTGAATTTTGTCTTGGGCTAGACATCAGTCTACCTGAATGATCTCAGCTTAGAGATAATACAGACCTCTAAAGAACCAATGCATACAAGCAGCTATCAAATCTAGAAACACAGCTATCTCGTACATAATGGACGTGTTGAAGTGTCATTTATCACCTGGAGAGCTCAGCCAGGAAAGGCTGCTACTGCAATCACACTGTCACATCACACTACTGCCAGCAGAGTGCCTTTATGCAGGAAATACAAACTGGGAATGGCATAACCTTTGCCTTTCCAGCTTTATGTATAATAGAGACTTTTGTCAGCAATGTATGTCATGTATATATGTAATCCACTGATGGCTGGACTGCAGACCTGGCTAAAGATTGCTTAAACAGATCCTTATGCTTAGCTTGGCGACTAAAAGGATGCAACTGAGATGGCACAATGCAACCTTGTCCATTATTTCATAAGATTACTTGTAAATATTAAATACCATATAGTATTATTCAAGTACATGCTTAGATATCAGATGTTCTTGATTGAGTTCTTGGTCTTGAGAGATCATATGAATTATGCTGATTTGTTCTCCATATTAGTTCAGGTAGGTTGCTTTTTAAAAAAATAGTTTATTTTCCTTTGTGGAAATAAATTCCAGGGAGAACTGAAATTTCTGAGGAATTTATTCTTTTTGGAGAGCTAGCTGTGAAAATATGCAGAATCTTCTGTTTTCCCATAGTAAAACTTCTTTGGCCTCTAACACCAGAACCATTTCTTCCTCCCAGTGCAGAACACACTAATAAAATATTTATCATTTAGAAAAGATACTGGTAATGTTTTTCATACCATCTGCATTCTGACACCAGGACTTTTCAAAAGCTGAGTAAGGATGCTGCTTGGACAGCTTTCAAAAAACTGGGCAAAGTCTGCTTGAGATGCCACAGGAGTTGAAGAGACCATGAGCCAAACTGTTACTGACCCCCACCATCCCAATGCACCTCACCCCATGTCTGCAGCCTGGATCCAGCCTTAATAAAAGCATCCTCCTTGCCCATATTTCTACAACAGCTCCAAAAGCATTAATTACTACTAATCTGCAGTGGTGAAACTATGTTAGTATGTCAGTCACTCTGTCTAATTCTAAAGAAGCTTTGTTTCTATAACACAATACCTATAGCATGTGTTTTGTGGCATGATTTAGTCCCAAAGCTCAGGACATATCCTTTGTATTTGCTCGCTGCAGGGCAGATGTCCATCCTATCTAAATATCCCTTGCTGCAAACTGAGGAACTGATCAAGTTCAGTACTACCAAACACTTCTATGTTGCTGGTTTTTAATAGCTCATTATATATCTAGTAATTTGTAGGCTTAAAGTTCAATATAGTGCCTAAAAGTGCATTTATATGCTTTTTGCTACGGTATTTTTGTAATCCTTGGACTCAAAAATAGCAAAACTTAGTTGTTTGTGGTAGGAGACAGCAACAACAGTATCAAAACATATATAAGCAAATCTGGGGAAGTTTATTTAACCTGGTGTTAATTTTTGACTTTTTTTTTTAATACAAACAAAAATGTAAACTTGTTTTTTTCCCAGCTTTGACTACATGTTTTAGCTCTATACAGTCAGAAAAAAATTATATGAATGGAACATACTTTCTATGGAAATATGAAGTATAGAAATCATCAGTATCAAAATGATAGATCATTTGAGTTACTAATCTCTTCTTTCTGAGTAGGAAAATTTTTTTTTTCAGATACTTTTCCATTAAATTTGATAAATATCTTTGAAATGTGGCTTCCTTTCTTTTAGATTAACAGTTGCCCACACCTTTAGGAAAACAGTAGTGATAGAAAGGTCAGGCAACTTTCTTATCCATGCATGCACACAGACTCAAGGCGCCTGTGCTGAGACTTCTCCGCTTCAGGGAGATCGCCCAGCTCCACTCTGCTGGGGAAATCTGATAAGGCTGCAGGTTGGACTGACAAGACTGCAGGCCATGAAGACCAGCAAGGCTGTTCCAGCTGTCTCCCAAGTACAGCTGGAGCCTGCAAATGTTACTGCTGTAACACAGACTTGTGTATCAGATCGATACTCAAAAGTGGAGGAGCATCAGTGGAATATCAAAGGCAGTTTTTGTATCACTTGGCTATCTGATCTCATTGAGGAGACTGAGGAGACTCCGAGGAGACAGGCTTTCCATGGAGGATTCCTGTATTGTTTCATTAAAATGCTTTCCTGCACTGAAGTTTTTTTCTCCTGGCATTCAACGTCTCTCTTTCTTTGGGACATGGCAATACCTACTGCATGAGGAAAACAGGAGGTCCCACAAGCATGTGGAGAAGGTTCTTGGCTAGTAATACAGAAAAGAAAAACATTCTTCCCTTCTGACTCATTTGCAAAAGAGTGAGTATTCCTGAGAACTCCGAAGCCTCTGTTATCTCTGTGACTGATCCTTGGTGAACAGCCGGCAGCAAAATGAACTTTCCAGAGTGGCTGACTATCAAATAATTGTGGGTTGCCTGGACTAGAGAACAGCACCATTACCACTTATCTTGTTATGACAAAATGAGTTAGCATATTTGTCATTCTTTACTCGATAAATGTAAACACAAGGGGTATGCAGGGACATAACATCATTTTCTTCCATTTCTCAAAAATAGTAACGTTAAATGTCTGTTCTGTAAGTGCAGTGTATTCAAAAACTAGAAAAAAAAATAAAGACTGGAGAAAAGTTTCTGGGACTTGGTTTTCTAATTTAATAATGAGAAGAATGGTTCCTTCCATTCTTCCTGTTTTCCTGTGTCTCTAACTTGGCGGTTAGATGGAACGAGATTTAAGAAACAGGGAGTTGAGTTACATCCAAGTTTAAAAAAAAAAAAAAAAAGAAGCTATTGAACTGAAAGAAACTGAACTTCAGTGTTGAATTAATATTACATAGGGGTGTTCCCAGACTTACTTGATGATGGCGACAACTCTTGCCTTTACAAATGGGTGTATCTATTATCTGAATTTACAAAGAAGCTTGAATTCATGAATTCAGACCTGTGCAATCACTTCTTTCATCTTCCCGTTATGTACACTCACTCCCCTAACACCCTGGCTCCAGCCTCTTTAGCTGGAGCTGCTGGTATCCTACAAGCTTCTTTGCAGGTGCACCCGTGCTAATGGGCAGCAATAGAAATGGGTGCTTCTGATTTTGCCTACGTGCTGAGGGAGACTCGAGTGAGCAGAGCTGGTACACATGTACGACTTTCAAGCAGTGGCTGTTTTATAAAATATAATCTGGGAATCACATGAGAGACTGTAATAAAAAGAAAATGGACTGAAAAACAACAGTTACAAACATTTGGCTCCTTAATGCAGCCCAAGGCAGGAAGCAGAGGCCAGAATAGCCTGTCTGTAGGCTGAGCTTTGGTATTACACATCTGGAGTTCTGTCCTGAAGAACATGAAGGGAGAAGATTCATCAGTGTTACTCCTGAGACCTGCGTGTGGAAAGACCGTAACAACAGAGCAGATAATTTAGAATATTCAAATGCTATAACCATCATAAACATGAGGTAGTTGTAATAGCAAGACTAATCTGGAGAAAAGAATGTGTTGACTTGCAGAAAACAGAATTAGTAAACCTAAAATCTCAAGGAGCACATAAAAAAAAAAAATCATTTGATAGCTACTCTGAATCTTCTGACTGTACTAAAAAAACTGACGTAAACTACCTTCTGTGCTACTGCTTTTTCTTAAGCAGAAGTATGCAAAGTAGCTTTAAACTTATCTCTTATCTCTATACTTGTTGTAATTGGAATTTTCCAGAGGAATTTGTCTAGCAGTTGTTTTCAAGTAATGTTCATTAAAAACATGATGAAGCCCCATTAGGGAATATAAATAACAGTGTTCTGACACTAGGAACCCAGTTGTCATTGTTAGTGATGAAATAAGATAACTGTCTGCCCTGACCAGTAGTATTTTGGTAAAATCTAAGATTGAGGAAAACAAGTAGGACCAAATTCTGTGGAGCATGAATATTCTGTCATATACATTCAAATTATAAAAAGCCTTGATAAGTTATTCAGCTGTCTACAATATCAATTTTAGGAGCACTTGCTATGTATCTGGAAAATACAATATTGGGAAAAGGAACTGCCTCTCATCCAACTGGAAACTAAGAGTGAAAGGCTGGAGTCCTTGGACCTATAAGATAGAAAGCTTTCATCCTACAGAGGAAGACATGGTTTAATAGTAAATGTGTGATAGTGCTAGGATGATAGTTGGATTTGATGATCTTAAAGGTCTTTTTTAACCTTAATAGTTCTAAGATTTTTCTTATTTAAACTACTAAAGACAGCCACAGGGGACACAGTCAGCCAGGGAGGAAGATGAAATTGGGTTCTCTGCACATTTCATGCTACCCGTGCAGCTGGTTTCTTCCAGGCTGAGAAAGGAAAAATGCCTGAAGAAAGGGGGAGGAAATTCTACAGGAAGTTTGGTAAAGATTTCCTTTTCTTGTTTTTCTCCTGGAAGGTGACCTGAACTCATAAGGATAAAAAATAAATGCTCCATGAAGCCTCATACAAATCAACTTGTCAAAAAAGCCTGGTCTTCTGTGTGCAACACTCTTAAAAGTTCTAATGGAACAATTTAATATAATTAGTTCCATCCAATCTGCACAACTCCATCACTGCTGCTTTTGCAATACCACAAGCAAAATTGAGCATGACTGAACTCTTTTCCTGCAATGTCATGTTGCTATACAAATAGCAACTGGCTTCAGGCTACAACATCACACTGTCCTTTGAGTCCAGGTTAGTCTGTGCAGGGTGGCTGCACTCTTGGGCCTCTTTGGAGAGGCAATGAAAGGACACTGTGGGTGGTAGAGAAAATAGAAATTAGGAGCAAGAAGTGGAAATCTATTATATGTCCACAAAGCTCAAAGGGAAAGAATAAACAAAGCACTATTATTCCTTCTGTTGCTGCTTTTTTATAATTCATTTTCTCACTGGGTTTTTTTTTTACTAGATTTCTTTCATCTTCCTGTCTCCTGATCTTTCTTTACGAAAAAACCTCCACGTTGAGATGCACTCAGGCTTAAAAATTATTAAAAGAACCACACTGTACTTATCCTCCCAAGTGTCCCTTTGTGCAGAGGCACTTCCCTGCTTCCCTGCTGACTGGGGTGCTGTGCCAGGTAGCAAACACGCAGTGCACTTCACTTCAGCAGGCATGCTGCCTCCTACACTCAACCCTGAATCACCGTGGAGTGCCGAGCAGGGGCATCACATATCCTTTAGGGAACCCCCAGCTTCCTGTCCCCTGGCATCAGGCAAAGCCTCCTTAGGAGAGGCTGTGGCAGATGCTGATCGCTGCTAGCAGCAGCTTTCCCCAGTAGGCTCGTCCCAAAGATGGATTTGAGAAGGTAGAAGATGCTTCTCATTAGGGGTGTGTGGTTGCAGTGAAACACAGCTAAGCTGTGCCCTGCAGGGTCATGACAAACAAAAGCCTCAGAGCCATAAATAAGTGCCTGGGGATTTAACACACTTAGAGGCAAAGACTTGAGCCCATGTTACCATACACAAGCCAGCAGTGTTTTGTAAATAAGAGGCTGTGGATACCTGGAAGATGTGGTGTGCTGCTGAAACATCTCAGAAGGGTCTGTTTGACACTCACTGCTGACTGTGCAACCAGGGAAGAGACAGAGACATCTCCAGAGGACAACCAGGTCCTGCTGTGCCTGTCTAGATACCCATCCACCATGCAACAGGCTCAGCTGTGCCTGGCAGGCACCTCCTCCCCCGCAGCCAGCCTAGACCTACTGTGGAGCCTGTCCAAGGCTAACGCGGGGTGAAGGGAAGTCAAACCCTTCTAAACTGTGACTCCTCTAAAGCATCTCACGTTGCACATTTACTCTGCTCAATACTTGGACCATTATGAAGGGGGAAAGCTTGTATTAATGAATGTATCAAATCAACAATTTATACCAGCAAGTAAGCAACAAGGTTTTCAGGTACAGAGTTTGTTTTTTTCTAACAATGTGGAGAAATTCTTGGATTAGCAGCTAGCAGAAGGAGTGATGGATGTGTGGCATGCATTCAGAAGCATGAAATGAAATGCAAGGAAGTAGAAATGCATGCCCGATAAAGTCTCAATCTACTTGAGAAGATGCATTTTACTGTCCTAAGTGTGCAGTAAGTTTCTAAAATGGAGTTTCCAGAAGATCCTATTATTATTTCATCATCTCTGAATTTACAGTACTTCAGGGAAGGCTTCTGTTTCTTAGGATACCTCCCAGAAGAACCTGGCACTGGAATGCTTGACTCAGTAAATGCTTAACTTTGGTAGCATAACTTTCTTTCCAGCAAAAGTGTGACCTCTGGTTATTTTTGCAAAATAACACATTTGGAATTATCTAACTGCACAATATTCTTTAATAAGCTGAAAAACACCCCCAACTACTTTCCCTAAAAGAAGACTTTCAAAGGGAGTAAATTTTGTGAATTTTTGGAATATAATTAAAGAAATTCACAGAAGGGATTATTTTTCCATGTAGGATGAATGACATACACTACACAAGATTGTACAGATAGGCCAAACTTCCAGTTTAATTAATCCCCCAACTTTGTTCAAGGCAAGATAACCTTTCAGAAAATACCTTCTCTATACAGAAAATAGGACCTCAGCCAAAAGATGGACACTTTTGAATAGGTTTTTAATAGTCAGGAAAGCCAAAACTTCCTTTACTGTGTGCTTCCTCATGAATACAGACAAAGGTGTAAATAACCATTTGCAAAGATGAAAATACTAGGTTGCATGATATTCTTATTAGACAGAGACCATCAAACAAACTCTTGATTTGGAAAACTGTAAACTCAGAAGAGGAAACAGCCCTAAAAGCAATTGTATCCAGAGAGATGGACTTGACCAAGTAATACTTGCCAGTGAATGATAACCACAGTTTCACCCTTTCAGCCCAAGAACAGCTGCACTTTCTAAATACACTACGAGTGTTTCTTTGCGTTATTTCATTCCTAACACCTCAGTTAGGTATCATACAATCTCCTCTTCCTATTCATCCTTTATAAACTTAATTAAAAAGTCTAACTGGGGAGCAATGTTTGTAAACAATTGTAAACAGTTCTCTTGTCAATAGAATGACCTTTTTTCCTAGGTATCAAGTGTCACAGTTTGAGTTTCTCTCTTCACCCTGTGAAGCCTGCATTAGGAAACAACAAAGTAAACAATAGAAAGAAAAGAGAAAAGCCACCAAGCTCTAGACCAGCTGAACTTAAAGGATTTAACATAGTCTCTAAGGTAATTGAAATTGTGTGGTAGCCTTTCTGATTATTCTTAAATAATATTACAGGCTTCCTGTGCACTCTGTCCCAAAATTGCCTAAATTTCAAATGAATCTGCATCCATGTAAAGAAAAGATGCTGCATTATGGTCCAATCCTAATTGGTATCAGTATCCCTTAACAGACCTATGTTCAACCTTTTTACATAATGCCAGATTTTTAAAGAAAATACAATAAAAATAAACTGCCTTTGTGATGGTACTTTTCGTGCTGACCTGTGCAGGATGGGAAGATCTGTTGCTACCAGTGTAGAATGCAAATATACAAGAGTCTCTGTATGACCCCAAAAAGGGAAAAAAAAACCCTTTTATTTGTGGACGGGGATTAAATTCCCACCATTGCAAATCTGACAATGATCATCACAGCTAGCTGAAATGGATTTAGATTTAAGAATTGGGATTTTGCCACTCTGTAGAGTGAAATTGCATTGACTGATGAAATTTTAACCTTACAAATGTCAAGTTCTGCTGCCCACAGAAACATTGCATTGGCCCTACTCCACATGCCAAATAAGACAATAAAGTTAACAACATCAGGGTAATATTACATTTGTGGAAGTAGGCCAGCCAATGAATGATACACATCTGAATTTCCTCCTTTCCTTTCACAGAAGAATTATTACTAAATGTAAAAACACAAGAGAACTCAGTGAAAATAAGTAGGATTTTTAGTTAAATCATGTTAAGTCACCATGAATATCTTAAGACAAAGAAAAGGCAAGAGAATTAACTGGAATTCATTACACTGTAAGAAGTAGGCACACCAATCTCAAGTTACTATTTTCAGCCTAGTATGCATAATAGGACAAGAGGGCAAAGGTAGAAATTAAAGAAAAACAAATTCCAGCCGTCAGGAAGCATTTTTCACATGAGAATCATAAATGTTGGAACACTCTATCAAAAAAGGTTAATGAGGCTAACAGCTAGCAGCCAAGGAACATGAAATTAGATGGCATCACGGGTGGATGACAAAAAAAAAAGGAAACAATTTTGCAATTATCCTGAAGGCAAAAATGCTTCTGATGCTCTTTGCCTGCCAACATACATAAAGGGCCACACTTGCCTTTCAGTCACATCTGCAAAATCCAAATACCGTTCCTAGGGGAAATGCACAGCATCAGTGACAGGATAACCTGGTCTACGGGTTTTATAGAAGGTATGTATGCAAGAAATGAGAAAGGAAATGTTATTTTTCCATAATTGGCTGTGATTTAAAAGCAATGTTAATATATATATATAAAGTACCTACATAATGATGTAATGAAATTAGTAAACTTGTAACATTGAGCTCTTTCATCTACCTTGCAAAGATAAAACAAAAGCTCAGAGACTGATTTTAAAGCTAGAACAATGTGATCAAATCAATCTGTGTTTATTCTAAGAGTAATCAACTACTGGAAAAAATTAGTAGGGTCTGTGGTAGACTCTTTGGCATTGAAAAAATAAAAAAACACAGATGGGATGTTTCTTCAAAACTGACACTGTAATTCAAACATGAATTAAACTCAGGAAACTCTTACAGCCTACTTTATCAATATCAGTCTTGCTTTATATATTCCGTGTTTTTCTTTACACCATTATGCCATATGAATCAAGTGTACTCTATCAAACTGAGCCTGTACTTTCAGCTGATGATAGGCAAGGACTACAAATGAGAGATGGCTTACAGCTAGTGCTGTAGGACTCACACAAGTGTTATGTGGTGGGATGTCATAGGACACTCTCTGCTTCCATGTTTGTTATTTAAGACAAACCCCAGACATAACTTCACTGGTTGACAGAAAATGTAGGTGACCCAGTCTGGGGACATATTCTGACTCACTCTTCTAGGACTCTATTTTCAGCTTGTGGTTCTTAGAATAAAACTTGAGCTTCCTTAAAGGAGGAAATACGTTTATCAGCACAGAGAGATAGGACATACATACAACATACAACTACAAAACCAGGAAAGCCAAAAGATGTATGTGATGTTAAGTCACTCATTATTACCTGAGGGAGGCTTGAAAAGCAGAACTTCAGTAACGATTAACATGAAACCCCACTGTCAGCACACACTAGAAGAATTTCTATTAATTGTTACCCTGAAAACTAAATCCAGTCAATCCTATTGCGTTCTGTTGCATCTCCCAGCAACTAACAGAAAAGGTCAAATGCTTAGAGCCTGACCCAAAGTGTGCTTAAATCCACTGATTTAAAGGGGGTTTCTACAAACATGTTGCAATCTCACTTTAAAACCTGCCTGAAAACATTACACCATTTGATAGCACATACTTAAATTAGAATTTTCTGTTGAAGACATCATGCTGTTCTGCTTAAAAGCTAGTGGCACAAAATGGCTCTCATAACACTGTAGTTAATTATTACAAAACAGTGGAGCCAAGGGAAGTATTGTGTTTTTCAGCTTTCATTATTTAGACTTAAAGCAATTGGTCACATGTCCTTAATAATTAGACAGAATCCATGCAACAATATAGTGAGATCCCACACCACTAATTCTTTACAAATCATGCTGAATATACTGTTTGGAAACATGTGACCTTTTGGGGCATGTTTAATGCAGCACATAGCAATACAGCACAGAGATTCAAATAAACGAGTTTCAAGTCAACTGCCTTGGGTCTTGTGTCTGGCCTGAGTAGCGTTAAGTCGTAGTGCATTTGACAAATCCGCTAGAGGACTTTATTAGGAAAGTTCTAGCTGCAGAAACACACGGCTTCCTGAAAGTAACTTTCATATCAGTGAGGTAGCCAGCTCAGTAACTAGTAGTGGTGGCAATGCTACTCTGAGTGCAGGATACATTTCTTTCCCTGTTATTTTCAAAGTTGAGAGATGTTACAGTTAAAATAATGCAACTGTGGCAGGCATGTGCATATTGAATGCTAAGGAGGAGAAAATGGTTAACCTGCTTATACACCAACCGGCAGAATGAATTCCCTCTCCCCTGTATGCTGAACCAGGCAACACACACCTTCTGCATCATGCAGACTCGGGCACGACTCACAAATTAGTAGATTTGAGGATGACACCAAGTTGGGTGGGAGTGTCAGTCTGCTGGAGGGTAGGAAGGTTCAGCAGATGGAACTGGACATGCTGGATTGATGGGCTGAGACCAACAGCATGAGGTTCAACAAGAACAAGGGCCAGGTCCTGCACTCTGGTCACAACAACCCCACACAGAGCTACAGGCTGGGGGCAGAGTTGTTGGAAAGTGGCCCAGCAGAAAAGGACCTGGGGGTGCTGGTCAACAGCCAGATGAATATGAGCCATCATGTGCCCAGGTGGCCAAGAAGGCCAATGGCATCTTTTGTATCAGCAATGGTGTGACCAGCAGGACCAGGGCAGTGATAGTACCTCTGTACTCAGCACTGGTGAGGCCACACCTCAAGTCCTGTGTTCAGGTCTGGTCTCCTCAATTCAGGAAGGACATTGAGGTGCTGGAGTGGGTCCAGAGAAGGGCAACAGAGCTGGTGAAGGGGCTCGAGAGCATGTCCTGTTAGGAGCAGCTGAGGGAGCTGTGAGGGATTGTTTAGACTGGAGAAGAGAAGGCTCAGCAGGGACCTTATCATCCTCTACAACCACCTGAAAGGAGGCTGTAGCCAGGTGGGGATTGACCTTTTGTCCCAGGCAGCCAGTGACAGGACGAGAGCACACTGTCTTACACTGGGCCAGGGGAGGTTTAGGTTGGACAGTAGAAAGAAGCTCTTCACAGAAAGGTTGATGAGACATTGGAATGGACTGCCCAGGGTGGTGGTACAGTCACTGTCCCTGGAGGTGTTTAAGGAAAGACTGGATGTGGCACTCAGTGCCATGGTCTAATTGACATGGTGGCGTTTGGTCATAGGTTGGACTTGATGATCTCAGAGGTCTTTTCCAACCTCATTGATTCTGTGATTAACCTGAACCCTGGCTGCATTAAGACCAACACCACTGGGAGGGACAGACAGCAAATCCTGGCTTACTCATGCTCGCTAGTTAGTCAATTGTGGATCTAACTCTGGGGTTTTGTTTTCATAGAATGGCTTGGCTTGGAAGGAACCTTAAAGATCATCTATTTCCAACCCCGTGCCATTGGCAGAGACACCTTCTACTGGAGCAGGTTGCTTAAAGCCTCATCCAGCCTGATCTTGTAGACTTCCAGAGATGGGGCATCCAAAACTGCTCTGGTCAACCTATTCAAGTGCCTAATCACCTTCACAGTCAAGGATTTCTTCCTAATTATCTATACCTAACCTCTTTCAGTTTAAAGCCATTCCCGCTTGTCCTACCACTACATGTCCTGATAACGTCTGTCTTCAGCTCTCTTTTAGGCCTCCTTTAGGTACTGGAAGGCTGACAGTTTTTAAGAGAGTTTGCGCAGTTCTGCTGTTGTGGAGGCTGATGGACAGTCTGATGCTCATACTTGAAGATGAGCTACAGGAGTTCACAGCAGCCACCATTTCCAGAACTCTCACAGCCTCGGTCGCGAGGTCTGTGCTGCAGCTGGACTCCTTAGGGAGCTTCTCTCTTCTTCTGTTTGTTAAATGCTGGAGCTTCCTCCTTCCTCAAGTCTCCAAATCTTCTGGTATTTGTCTTGCTGCTTTTGGACATGCAGAGATTTTGGGAACAGATCATCAGATCAAAAGGTCAGAAGTCTTTGCTGCTTGTGCTCTGGAGCACAGTCTTTGTGTACATTGCTCATTTGAAAGATGCTGGGACAGCTGACATTACTAACCAGACTCTCTGCAAAGGCTAACCAGACTATCTAAAATTATGTTTGGTTCTGAAGTGCCAGAAAAAAAGGAAATTCCTTGAAGCTATGGCAAAACTGAGTTGGTCTTTTACGCAAGGAAAAAAAAAAAAAAGCAAGCAACAACCTTGCACTTTTATTTTAATTCACCATTTTCCCATGTCCTTGTGTAGAAAAACTACTTGCTTTTGACAGTAGACAAACTTGGAAGTAGGAAGATACAGTAAAATTTCTGAGATGAAACAGCAAGGTTTTTGTAGCTGAAACAACTTCAGGTCAATCGGACCACAGAAAAAAACAAAGAATGGTCCCAGGCCTGGCTTCTCAGCTACTGAGGAATAGGACTTTCCTCAAAAAAAAGACTAAATTCATATTTACAGAAACACTGCAAACATTGGGGGATCTTTAGATGGCAGTCAAATAGTTTTAGGATGATCCTAGTCCCTCTGTTAAATAAAAAAAATCACATTTTTTCTGTATGTATATAAATGGCTTTGTGGAGTTTCTGCACAGATAAATGGGGTTGCCCATTACCTGCATACTCATTGTAATCTCTCCACAGACTGCCTGCAGGGTAAGTAGTGAAATCACTTGGCAAGTGCATTTTCATATCTCTTTTTTTTTTTTTTTTTTTCCTGAGAAGGATGAGCTTTAATCTCCCCAAATTAATTACGCTATTCTGTGAAGGTATATGTCCTTGTCTTAATGGAACATTTTTTTTTTTACAGCCTAAGGAAAGATGAGTAGCCTCAAGTCTAAGAACACGTGTCCAGGGTGGATCTCAGTCTACCCCTCATTCATAACACATGATGACTGTACTTCAGTTCCTCTCTCTCTCCTTGTTTCCACATGTTACTGGCTTTATGGAAGACAGTGAATGATACATGACTAACATGGAAATCATGTTGAATGAAAATTAAATACCTTGAAGAGGTAGTAAAAATTACATCATCCCTAATTTGAGATGGTATAGTTCCACTGGAGCAGCTGACAAGCCTCATGGAGTCCATCTCATGGAAACTAGATTCTATACACAAAGAACTCCCAACATGCCAGTACGATGTTTCTGGCTGCATGTGATTTGATCATAGTAACTGCTGTATGTTTTTCCTTGGTAAAAAAGAACAGATCAGTTGGTTCAAAGCATGAAGCAGCACAGGATCACGCAAGCATGTTGCCGTAGGGCTCACAGGATTCCTTACTCAGACAAATTCAAGGCTACAGTCCCAGTCTTCAAAGTGATTTATGATACAGCCTCAAGCTACCTTACTAATCACCCATCTACTCACTTGTCTCTATGTGATGCTGTGTCCCTAAGGTACAATACAAACCTCAAGCAAGAGATTAGAGTTGTAAAAGCAGAGGTAACATTTTCTGAAGAATGGCTACTATCTTATCCCCTTGAAAACACAAACACAATTATTATGAGCACATAACAACAAGGAGAGTTTAAAGTTTCATCTCTTACAGAGAAAAATAACCAGATCAATGTTGGGTAGATCTTCCATTGGATGGATGGTATAAGATGTTTGTATCTCAATTTTGTGGCTTCAGTTCATAAACGGAAATAAATTTTAAAGAAAAATATAATTTCTTTTCCTGGATTTTTCCCAGTCCATCAACCATATACGTTTATTTCAATAATCAATTCTTAAAAGGGATTCAGGTACAGATGGTTTGATGTGTAGAAATAGTACCATATTTCCCTCTCTTTGAGTCTAATTAAGTCTGTTTACTCAAAAGAAAGGGGTACTACTGATCCTTTTAGTCCCTGGGTCACTGAAAGGATGGAGTCCCAAGAAGTTCTCTCCTTATTCTCTAAGACAGGCAAAAGCTAAGCAGATGATCTTATAGTAGATTTTTTTCTTTTTTTTTTTTTTTTTAAGGCAGTGTAATAGCTTAATAGCTAAGGCAGCAAGGCTGTGATTCACAAATAAATAAAAACTTTTGTCACAGGAAAGGAGTGGAATGAAAAGTAAGAAAGAAACCTGGACTGGAAGCTAGCATTGTGTGCCTGACAACTGATAAAAGTCCAGTTCACATCAAATGAGGACAATTTAAACCCCTATCTTCTACTACTGACCTGTTGTTGACTGCATTCTAAAACCACAAGGTAAAAGAGCACATTTTTGCCATGCCTCTCATCTAATCATTCCATGGAAAATCTCTCTGGAGAGTGGGGTAGTAGAAGAAGATGCACTGTAGTGTCGATACTCTCCAGAACAGATTAAGATGCATTTGGGATGTGACATAAGCCACCAGAAAACAAGTATGTAGCCAATTGCTACATATTCTAGTCACTGTCCTTTCTTTGGGAAGGACTACTTTTCCTAACACTTGGGCATGACAAATGTAACAAGTAAATAGTTTTTTGATGCCTCTGCTTTTGCAATTCAGCTTGTGACCTGTTGCCATTCACACCAACTTACATGCTTATTTTTGTCCCTTATTTTGTTTATATGAAGTAGATAACAACAAATAGGGCATGATAATGCCTTGAATCATCACATAAAGCTTAAAACAAAACTATAAGGAGGGGTTTGGGTCTTCTCTGGTACAAATTTCCTATTTAAATGGGTGACAGTGCTGCTCAGTTCTTTTATTTCATCCTTACTCAGGTAAAACTATCCAAAACAATGACGCATGGGAGAAACAAGAGTGGGCCCTGATTTCCAGCCAGTCAATGTCTGAGGCACACATGCTCCATGTCTATATGAATGTATTGCGGAGCCCTGTGCCCCCCAGCTTGACCATCTGTACCATTTAGCTGTCAGAAAGGTCTCATGAATGCCTGTTGTTTGTGCTAGGAAGCTGTCACTTGCTTTGCTTGCAAAGACAGTTTTGGCCATGGTGCAGGAGTCAGCATAATGTAAGGAACATAGGCAGTCTCTAAGGGGCTGCACTGTTTTGGAAACTAAGGAGGCTATTACTGTTATGGACATGGACAGACTGTGCCAACTGACCACAAGGCAGAGAATACACCTGGGACTCTGCGGTTTACTGTAAGGGACACAGTCAGAGAGGAAGCAGCCCGTATGCTTTAGCGAGTTAAGAGATAACAGATGTGCTGGCAACCTTGTGGGCACGTACAGAGGACAGAAGATTTGGACAACTTTACACCGACTTCTTCACACCTATTCTTACCACAAACCTGCAAAGCACCTGGTGGAAACCAAGCCTCAGCCCCACACTGCAAGGAAAATGCTTACATTTCCCATGTTCACTTCCTTCTTCCAGCCAGTGTCACTTAAGATTTTCTAAGTTTCATGCAGAGACGTTTGGGCTGTTTCCAGCAGACTGTTTCTCTGGCTGCCGGCTTGGGGAGATATGCAGGCTTCCCATGCTCCGTGGCCCCAGCGGCTATTCCCAGCCCTGTGCGGGAGCGGCATTCCTTTCTGCCCACTCCCTTTGCCGAGGCTCAGCCCAGGACACGCCGGCAGCCCTAGTGAGTAGCTCCACTCTCCTCCTGGAATTGCTCCCTGGGGTTTCTGTACATGTGTTCAGGATGCCGCAAGACTCAGACCAGGTGTCAGAACATCAATTACACGGGGTCAGTGAGGCTGCAGCTTGAATGCGGGAATGCCTTTCCTCATCTATATGCAGCATGCCCGGGGACTGCACAGACAGAGCAGTAGGAGGCAATGCTTTGCTGAGAGCAAGACACACACGAGTGTGACAGCAAAAGCCTTCAAAGCTTTCCCAGTTTCCTGTCCCTACCTTAGAAAACGATTCTGCTCCCCACAGCCACAAGGCACAGCAAGCATGGGCAGGACCTGACAATGGAAACCTATGTGGTACAGGCAGAGATTTGACAATTTGTGCAGATGCCTTTTTTCCTTCTTTTTATCCCTGATGAACAATAGTTTTGTTTCCAAGCCTGAGTTTCCACAGGAGGCCAGGCTGTGCACCAAGGGGGTCAACTCTGTGTTGAGCCAGGAGCTGCAGCCTGCAGAGGATGGACAGAAGGGCAGCCACACTGCTCAGGCACCGATGGTAGGTACACAAGCTCACGGAATTCCATCAGATGTAAAAACTCATGAGCTCAGAGCTGCACTTTGGGACAAGGCTTAAACCTGAAGCAGTTAGTTGTTTTGTAATCACACAAACAAGAAGACAAAAAACCTCCAAAATCCCAAAAAAACCCAGTTGCAGAACAAAAGAAATGTTCTGTATCCAAAATATTTCACTCTGCCCAGCATTCCTTTTCTGTATACAGTCTGATTATGTATTCAAGTAATTCTGGTCAGCAAAGAACCTTTAAAAGTTTGGTGAAATATAAAGGAAAAGTATACTTGGAATAAAGGATTTCTTATTTGGCTCTATCATTCAATGGTGAGGTGTGGGTAGGATCTGCAGCTAGGACCTGCCAAAAATAAGCCAAGGCCTATTTATTTGAATGATCTTTACTTGCTAACTTCAGAAAGCTACTTCAAAATAAAGGTTGGGATCATTTACAAATAAATAGGACGCCTGAAATATCCCAGTAAGCGTGCATCCTTGGTAATTGATATGATCTAAATGTTCTTCTGCTCTCATGTTTCTAAAATAAAAATAGAACTCTTTAGTAAATTTATATTGGGAATCAGGGGGTTTTCTTGACAAAAAGTCCCCTGTGGAGGAACTATTCCTGGAGAGATACACCAAATGACACTGCCATTTCAATTCATACAGAAGGCTCTGGTCAATTTTTAAATTGCGTTTGTGTCCTCCTAAAACATGCTAATTTCCCTAAAACTGCCACTGAATTTTAAATGTATGCATCTGCTTTTCCAGCTCCCTGGCCTCCCTGCAGCCAGCTGGGCTGCACCAGAACCTGCTGGCTGCCTGTGCCTCAGGCTCGCTCCCCCATCCCACCCCAGGGGAGCCCTGGGCCCGCTCACCGGGCGTAGGGCCAGCTCCGGGTGCAGCTGTGCTCCCAGTGTGGTGTGAAATGAGCTGTGTGGGAAAAGGGCTGTGAGAAGTGGGGCTTCCCCCTTGGCCAGCCAGCAGCCTGTGAGCTCGGACCGAAGGCTGGGCCTTGGTGCTGGCCTGAGCTGTGTCAGCCATGCCTGTGCCAGGCTATCCCGACCTCCTCCCCGTCTGGGCAAATCCCCCAGCCTGGCCTCTGCCTGTCTCCATCCCCATGGCCCTGCCCTGCCCTCCAGAGCTGTGTCTGCCCTCCGTGACCACCTGGACCCGCTGGAGGGTAAGGGTTCTGCCAGCTCCCCACCCTGTCCATGGTCTCAAGCCTCATGGCTCCCCTGCCCACAAAAGCAGCAGCCCGTTCTGCTGCTGGGCAATCCATATCCACATAACCCCTCATTCCCAGGAAGCACAAAAGCAAAGGCAGAAACTGAAAGATGGCACAAAACCAGGTGTGTTCAGAAGATGCATCAGCCTAGTCAACAGTGACTGTCAAAGAGGGGAAACTGCAACAAAACCATAATTCTGCTGACGTAGAGCAAATTAATCACACAAATGCAAGTTTGCTCACGAACTGTGAGAGTTTTTCCCTTGCTACACATTGTTTCTAGGATGTGAAAACAAGGAGCTACCTTTGCACAGTCTTAATTCAAAACAGCACCTTCAGCTTCCAAACGGACAAAAAAGGGCACATAGAAACCAATAATGTTGGTCCTTGGTCACTCAGAAATGCTTGCATGATAAAGATCACATACTTTCACTGTGAGCTGAGTCAACTGCTGCTATCAACTAGGTGCTGCCATTTAAAAAAAATACAACTGTTGATAAACATCAGGAAATACTGCAAATTTCACTGGGTTTTTTGCTCCTTAGGAGCAAACAGGGTACTGCGAATAAAGCAAGGCAGGAGATAAGCTGCCCTCTTAGGCAAAGCAATGTAAGCTACTAAATTAACATTGAACTCTGAAGATCTTGGATCAGTATAATATGATATGAAGAATGTTCCACTCCTTGGCCAATTTTTGGCTTGACAAAACAAAAGCAAATAACTAATTAAGAATAATCTGGTCTCAAACAAGAAATGCATTACTGCAAAAATCCCCAAACTCAACACTAATACAAAATGTGCTCTGAACTACTGAATTAAAATATTTATAACAAACGTGTTTGCTTATAGTAAACGGAATAAGCTACAATGCAGCTTTACATTTTGGGTAAGGCAAATATATTTGAACCTGCAAATAAATTTTTTGTGCAAAATTTAAAAACTACGTAGTAGGTTTAGTATCATAATGTATAAAGGCTTCCTGTGGTAAAATCACTACACAATAAAATCCAGATATTCTACCTTAAAAGCTCAAGGAAAAGCAATGCTGAATTTTTGAAACCACTTCAGTTACTTTCAGAGTAAGGTGGAAAAAACAACAAGATCGTTTTATTACATGACAGTTTACCTTGTCAGGGCTCTTGTCTCTCAAAATCAACATTTTAACTCCGAAATTCTGGGTGGCTGACAGAACTCTGTCCATTCTGCTACCAAATGCAGCATGATATATGATATGCCAGTTAATAACTGTACAAAATAGAATTAACTTGCATACATTACAGTGAATATTCTTTGAGCATAATTCTGATCTATTCAGAAGGAAAAGTGAGTAAAGAACCTATGTGTGACTTTGCACTGAGAGTTTAAAAAAAAGGGACACATGCAAGAACCTCCTCACACCATCATCACTAACTCCAGGGAGATACAGTATTTTGCTTTGGTGTAACCTGCCTTTTGTCTGCATGAATAACTTGAATCAGTTATATGATATACAGGATATGACTGTACACAAAGAATAGACTCTCTAATTTATTCCACACAGACACAGCACAAATGACTTATAGAAATCTTTCAAGAAAAGATGATTAATTAGTGAATTGGTATCAGTTTCATAGGCATGGCAGCAAAGAAGAATTTTAAGGAAGGAATAGAGGAGTAATAAGGAAAAGAGACATTGAAGGGAACTCTTACTGATGAGTGGTCAGATAGCACACAAGAAAGGAAGGACCAAAATTAAGGAAATTTAAAGTTATCAACCATGACTACATTTCCATATGTGCAATACTGGCTGTGAATGTATTTATCTGGCTGGCATCATATGATGCTGATGGGAGAAGTCATGGCTTTTAAAAAAACCATAAACTAACTCCCACTTGGGCAGCCATCCTGCTGCCTATCTACAACATGATACACGCTGTGACCCTCATCATGGATGGTCACAGACACGGCTGTCCATGTTGGTGAAAATGAGGGGCTTTGCCTTATGCAGCTGCCTGGATGCCACCTCCTTCATTCAGGATTCATCATAATTCTCTAAGAGAGTTGCCCCTTTCTGTCAGCTCCATGACTGAACGTAGAAAGAGTCCTCTCTAAACTATCCAATAATTCTTCCAGAGTTCAAAGAAACTTTGAATAAAGCAATCAGATGTGCTAGGAGGCTCCCCAAAATGCTAGTGGCTTTTTTCAAGGTATCATTATTCTGTCTGATTTTCTTATGGAACACCACTCTTACTCAAAGATCAACCCAATTGTACACTTATTTAATCAGACATAAACAAGCCACATCTGTCATTGTGAATATACCTCAAATGAAGTTGTTCTAAATAAGGATTACAATGTATCTTTTTGGGGGATCTCCTAGGCTATTTCCACAGCAACCCACAGGCAGGGAGCCTGGTATTTCCAGGAAGAGGTGGATTCACTTTTCGTGCACTAAGTAACGTGGCAGACTAAATCAATACATGAGATTGATGCCTCATTCCTAAATCACTTGGACAGTATGCCTGCCCTATCACATCTTTCAGTGTGATCCCAGTGCCTACATTTACAGTGGACATGTGAAGTAGGATGGGCCAGGTGATTACTTCACCCTGGTTTCTTTCAGCCTGGAAATCCTGGGTTACTATAAAAAGTCCTCCTGTTTCAACCAGACAAAAGCTTCCAGATGGAATAAAACAGGACACATCTGGGAAAAACTGGATGTAAGATAGCCCAACACACTGACACATTTTAACTTACAGAAATAACTTAGGCATCCATGTCAGCAATCTAATTTCACTATGAATCCAGCAGAGGTAGTACATAGTACTGTTGGTTTTATTCTCTTTTAAAGAATTACTGCTTCTACCACTTTGATGACATCACCCATGATATATCCCCTTACAATCTCACAGATGTGAAGAGAATAATATCTCACACACGACTTCAACTGTTTCCTTTCTATATATCTATATATGGTCTCCTTTGGAAATGACATTTGTGATCTGTTACTTGCTGTTATTTTTGCAAATGTTATTCAAACTTATTCTCTCTCAATTTTCTTTCTTTGATCTGACAGTTATTTCATTCTTTTCTGGGATTCTATTGCTCCCACCTGAATGTAACTTGGGAAACCAGTAATTTTTGTTAGAGCCAGTTCAAAAAATATACTAAGGGGGGCACCAATAAAGTAATCAAACGTTACAAAACCACTTAGGAAAAAGTGTGCTTTGGGGAAGACAAAAAAAATCAGCATTAGTAGATGACACTGTCTCTGAAGAGAAAAAAAAAGAATACCCAAGAACTATATTTTGGATGTAATGTATTTAGAAAGGGAGAAGAAATCTGTAAACTTGGTTGAACTTCAGGTAGTTAATGCTACTTAATTTTATTTAAGCCATGTGAATTCTTAAATCTACAATTCAGGGTAGTTCCAAAGTTATTTGAGGCCTTTAACATCACTATCCAGTGTATGCCAAAGAGTGCTAAAGATAACTGCGCCTGATCCGCTCCATTTGGCTGTCTGTCCTGGCATTTCCATTCAGGGGCTTCTCTTCCTTAGTTCTTCAAGCCTGCAACCAGCATCCTCTTCTCTTGCCAGAGACACCATTTTTTTCTCTCCCAGTTCTCTGATATCCTAAACATCCTCCTTTTTTTCTTCCTCTCATTTCTTTTTCTGCTGAGAAACATCCGTCTCCCTAACAGCCAGCAGCAGCCTGCCAGGCAATACATTCAGTCAAACTCTGTGAGTTCCGCTCTTTCCCTCTTTCCTGGCCTTTCCTTAATCTCACTCCAATTTCTTCCTAAGTGCAATTTTTCTCATTCAACACCAGTTATGTCCAGCAGCTGTAACTCATTCACATGTATATTGCTGTTGAAGTCAGCAGCTCTGCCCGTCTCATTACAGGCAGAACCATGACTTTTAAGTCCTGGTCTTACAGACGGTAATTTATAGCAGTTTTTAAAATTCAAGCTAATAAAACACTTCATAACATTAGCACATTGATCCATGTAACAAATAGGAGAAGATTCTGTGTGACAAACAGGATTACAATATAAAGAATATGACTGCCAGCAACCCACCTGCAATTATTCAGGTGTTGCTGCTTCCCACAGACACCCACTTTGTCACTTTACAAACATATTTGACCAGAGATATCACTGCAGGGAGCAAGCCCAACCCACCTCCCACCCTCAGCTGCCTGCTTCCAGTCCCATGCCAGCCCAAGTTTCTATGAATACAAGTGATGATCTGATCCAGGATAAAGTTAGCTCTCACCCTTATTCTCTTTTGGGGTAGTGATTACTATAAACAAGGAATTTTCCAATTCAGTTCACCACACAACTACAGAAAGACCTGGGCTGGCCAAAGGAAGGAAGCAGAATATGGCTGGAAAATAGGATAAATATTTTGGAGGCCATGCAGCTGAATTTTTCATGGAAACATGACCAGACTTCCCCATTCACATTCACTGGGGTGTTTCATCTCCTACACAGACACCACCTTAGGAACTATTAAATCTGGGAAATTAGACCTTCAAGCAGGCCAATTTACTTTTTCAAGATTCTCTGGGAAAACCAGCATGTGGAGATTCAAGCAGCCATGACCAGATTGCATCCATTAAACAAGGCATCTTGAACATCTCTTTGGTATATCTTTACTTTAACACCACAGCCTGTAGTCTACTATAAGAACATGAAGGTGAATGAATTAGTTCATGCTATAGCTAAAACTCAGGTATCATGCTATGTACACTACAACACAACTTCATAAAAGGAGGGTCATACCACAAATGCCACTGGTTTGTGTCAGCTGATTCCAGTGATATCATTACTGGGCATAAAACATTCGCAGTATCACCAGCCTGCTCTGGTTTCAATAGCACATGTAATTTTATCATCCATTCCGCACTATGCAGCAGAACAATGGTTGTATCTAAACGAGGCAAAGACAAGCAGCACATGACACTTGAGGTCCTCACTACTGTCTCTTCCCACAGGGCTGTGGGTCCCCAGCCAGACAATTCTTGCTCAGCCATGATGTGGACAGACCAACCATCCACACAGACTGATGGGCAAGCTCTACATGTCAACTGTAGCTGGAGTGTGGGATTATCGTGTCACAACACCTGCTGCAAAAGCCCTAGTATTTCCCATTCCTTAATACAGTATGCCACATCTACAGAGATGAGGCCTATCATCACACATCTATATGGAGCGTAAAGTCAGAAGCTTGCAGACAGTAGGATTAAAATATAAAGACAGCTTTTGAAGAAATGTAATCTAAGTCCCACTAGCACATGACCACAGAACCCTACCCACATTTGTGGCTGACCAATAAATGAAGCCACAAGCCAAGCCTTATCATACCAACCTCAATCTCCTGTATTCAGGCCTGATCCAAAATCTATTCCCACTAACAACAGTAATTCCACTGAACTCACCAAGCTTTGTAAACAGGGATGTTGCACTCTCCTGTACATTCTCTCTCACTTCTTTCATATCCTTGTGACAATGATGCAAATGTTTAGTAACTTCTGCTTACATCAACACCTCAGGCAGATAGCTGCAACCACTTATAGAGCATCTAACACCTATTTTTGGATTTAACAATTCAATTTAAACAACAATTTATTCATAAACATGCCTCTGACTTGTAGAAATAAGCTTCACAGTCCTCAGATGAGGTCTGTATGTAACTGAAGACATTCACCTGCAGGTTAAATTTACCAAAGTACTCTTTGATATCTACAGCACTGCATTTTTAGTGCTTTTTTTACAAAAATAAAGAAGTTGTTTCATTTGTTTCACTATCACTTTAACAAATTACCCAATCTGAGCAAAATTAACAGTGGAATACTTCAAACAACTTGACACTTGAAGCATTATGCTTCTCTGCTAAACATAATTTTGTTGAAGACAGCAATCTGTAAGGCTTGCAGAGATGATTTGTTAGTTGTTTCTTTTAATAGAAAGATAGATAGGCCATCTGGAAACGAAAACGCAGTTCCTCGCTTATTGGTACCACGGAAACTGCTTTTACCTCCTCTCCTCAGTGAAAGTCATAAGACGTTTTACTTACAGCGTCCACTTTGACGGCTGACAGCGCAACTTCCATCAGGATCAGCAAAAGCCCCGTATCGCTGCAGGGAAAGGTGAATAAGGACGATATTGTTTTAAGGGAGCTCAAAACAAGCACGTGATAATACTCTGCAGTTAAAGGTGACAATACGACTTTAAAAAAGTTATTTCCAAAAGCCTACCGAGCGGAATTACTTACTGACAAAGTAAACTACGTGCGCTGGGAAGCTGCGAGATGTCCATTTTCGCTCCTTCCCTGGCCGAGGGCTCGGCTCAGGGCTCCCTCCCGCCGGACGGCCACCCCTGCAAGGCAGAGAAGAGCCCGCTTGTAACGCCGCTCCCCGCGCCGGAGGTCTCCGGGCTCGGCGACGCCGCTGCCGGAGCAGGGAGCGGCCCCACCGGCCGGGCCGGGCTCCGATCCGGGGGGATAAAGGGCTGTCGCGCCGCTCCCCGCACAGCGCGGCGTCCTCCCGTCGCGCAGCCACCCGCGGGGGCGCGGATCCCGACGGGTCGGGCAGAGCCAGCGACCCCGGCCCTT
>VZRN01003169.1:390045-400496 GCA_013397935.1 Dasyornis broadbenti | reverse complement strand
TTTTTTTTTTTTTAATGGTAGTTGTGCAGACACAGTCTTCTTACTTGTCCCATGGCCTTCATCACAGAATTGGTGAGGCTGCTGGGCACCTTGGAGATTATCTAGTCCAACCCCCTGCTCAGAGCAGGAACAGCTACAACAGACTGCTTAAGGCAGTGTCCCACTGAGTTTTGAATATGTCCAAGGACGGAGACGGCTCAACCCCTCTAGGCAACCTGTGTCAGCACTTAGTCACCCTCACAGTAACTGTTTCTTTGTATGTGCATCATGATTGTTCTGGAGTAACTAAGTGAGACTTGAGACCATGCCTGTGAGAACAAGCAAGTGTGGCAGAAGAAGCTCATGCTCTGTTGGTAGTGCTGCTCCTGCAGTCTGTCAGGGCTGACGGTGAAAAATTGTTTTTATCTCTGACATATCTGTGATTAAATACATACAAGGAGATTTGGAAGGACTGCTCTCACAGATGCATGTGACGTAGGAAAGCCAGACTTGAGCCAGCTACTGTCAGGATCACGTGCCTCAGTACAGAAGGAGGGAGCTGCTCTGTTGCAGCTCCCACTGGTTTTAGACTGGCACTATAAGGTGCATCCAGATGTGACAATGGAAGTCTGGTGTTCTTTATTTTGACCAATTATTATTTAAATATTAATTATAGCTAATCTGGGCTTTTGTGCTGTTCTGCATTCTTCTTGGGAGATTCGTTTTCAGGTTACAACAAGAGCAGAATGGAAGACAGGGCAGTAGATTTAGATGTTTCCAGGTCAGGATGAGAGACTGCTCCCATGAGACGGTTATAGGAGAAGCTTGTTTTGATGGATCTCTGCAGGGGCTCTCATTTCTGACACCCTTCAGGCTGCCATTTCCTTTGGAGAAAGTCTGTTTCCTAACATTAGTACTGCTTGGTTGAGAGTTGACAATGCCATGGAAATCCTGGTGTCATGTTTCGGTACCTTGTCCATGCTGCTGTAGTGCTGGTCCCTGTGCTTCGTGCAGCTGAGCAAGATCTTCAGCTGCACTTGAGCCCTGGGTTGAGTGGCCTTCCACGCAAGTGGACTGGCTGCCATGTAATGCTGGTGGAATGGCGGAGATCTGGCCACCACTGCTCAGCAGTGGGCCTAGCATTCCCTCCAAGTTCCCAACCCATCTCCCTTTTCTGCTTTTAGTCTTGGTGAAATGGGTGCTGGGACAGAGCTGAGAGCAAGCTCTATCGAGCTAATAGGGTGTTGTGAAGCACTCTACACCTGGGCAGGACTTCTGCTTTCGGAGAGCTGGTGCAGCAAAACAGAGATAAAAGCATGCATAATTTTTTCCACAAGGGCAGTGTTGATTCCACTAGTGCTGCTTGAGCTGAGTGTGTGGTGGCAGCTGGGGATGCACTGGTGGGAGGCCAGGATGTTCCTGTCCCTGGGTAAGCCCTGTATGAAGAGTGGTGCCCTGTACCCTCAACCTGGCCAGGCTGAGATAGCTCTGCTGTATTGTCCTCATGCCTTCCTTGTGTCACGTCTCCTATTTTTACATCATATTTGAGAATGCATTCTTACACCTGCAATTATAAGCCAAAAGCAGAAAGAATATAATTGCTTCCAACTAATCTGAACATTTTTTCTAGTCTCTTTTCATTAAAAATATGGTTTACTGAGGTGAAGATGTACAAGGTGCATAAACCAAGAGCAGATAAAAAGAATGACCTGGGCTTTTTGGCATGTGGTTGAAGAGAAGTCGTATGACTGAGTCTGAATCACTGGTAGCACTTCACTTGGGTGTGCTTTTACTGATGAAGTAAGGCAGGGTTGGGCAGCTGCCATCTGCAGCAGTTTGTGCCTAGGCCTGCCACTGTCTTTGATGCTGAGACACCTATTCACTGAGGCCATCTGACATCCTTGTCCCTGAACGTCCTCAAGGACTTGACAATACCAAGAGCATGTTTAACAAACCCTGGCAAGTGTTAATTCAGGAGGGAGATATGGTCACTCCATTTCCAAAAATATGGCCAGAAGGGGAGACTCAAATGATTTCCAAAGAGCAAAGCACCTCTAATGCTAGAAGGCTTCGCAGAAAAACAGGAAGTGGGTTTGGTTGCCCCTGCCGGGCTTTGGTGGGGTGAGGGAGTCTGAAGAAGACAAGTGCAGTGCTCTCTTGCTCTCAAGTGCAGAGCAAGATGTGTTGTCAGGAAGAGATATAAGATCTGGGGTGACTGAGGGCACACCAGAAAGGGTCATGAGAGCTTGGGCAGGAGGGTGGCCTTCCAGCTTGTGGTGAGTGGTATTTACTGAGGAAGTGGGGGAGTGGCGGGCATGGGTTCAGCTGTCCACCCCCAGCTGTGGGGGGTTATTACTCAATATATATATACAGAAAAATGCATGGGCACTTCTGGGGTCAAGGGGACAGGCCTGGAGACTCCTTGCTCCCAAAGGAATGTTTTTATACCTGTTGTCCTTTCTGCCAACTTCCCCTCTCCCTCTGGCCACTTCTTCTACAGCATCATGGCATGGGCTGCTGGAGGCAGGAGAGAAGGGCAAGCTTTTTTGGGAACATGTACCTGTCTGCTGCCAACTGTGTTGGTGAACACAGTCTCTGAACCTCCCTGAGCAGTCAGTCCTGACTCATCTCCACGAACTTCACTCCTGAGCCAGCTGTTAAGTGTCAGCAAGTGCGTTCATGGACTGTCATCCCAAGTTGCACAATTTTTGCTTCTGAGTGTTTGTATCAAATGCCTGCAGGACTACTGCAGTGTTTCATTGCTACTTGTCTGCTTGGTGTATATACTCCTGGATGTCATGAGGTTGTATAATGCCTGAGGTTATGCTGGATGTATATTCTGTCAGTTGCCTTGATTATGTAGAGCAGTGTAGGAGAGCTGTTGCAGGCAGTTACGACTATTGTTCTAAAATGTCAGAAACCTTCTTTAGGGATAGGCTTAGGAATATTGTTCTTTTTATAGAACTAGACTAAACAAAGGAAGATTCAACAACCTCTACACGAGAATAAATTGACTTACTTCATCAGTGTTTAAAAGTTACATAGTACACCCTTCCCAGAATTTCCGCTGACTTTCCCATCATAAACACTTAACATCTTAACACCTTGCAAGATTCGATCAAAGAGAAGAATTTGGGCATGGGCTATGACCTGAATGGAAGAGCAGCTTGTGGTTTTAGTGAGTAGTTGAAGGTGTGAAGTACTGCTGCAATAGAATGATGTTTGTAGGAAGATAAATTTTTGATTTCTCTGAGTTATGACTGGCTGGAGTTATTCTTGGTGATTTAATACATCAGAGAAGTATGTGGCATTAACCCTTCAAGAGTCGTTATATGGCAGTGTCTTGGACAACGTGTCAGTAAAATACAGAACAAGTTAAAACATTATCAATGTGTAATTACTACCATTATGCTGTTGTAATATGAAGTGAGTTGCAGTAAAGAAAAAGGTGAATGTATTCTTCATAAAGAGTATAACATTGGAAGCCTTAATGTTATATTAGCTCTTCTTAGCTTAGGTGATTGTGTGGTGGTGGTAGGAATTACCCCTTTTCACCTTTGATTTGCCAAATTATCAAGCATCTGAAAACTTGTACTTATGCATTCCAATGAGAACTGTAGTCCTGATTTTATACCTGTGCTGGGGTGTTTCAGTGACATCAGTGCAATTCTGGTGCAAGGTGCTGAGGCCTGGGTGCAGACGGCAGGTGCTGTGGGAGCCAGCAGCTTGGGAATCTGCTGAGGTGGAGATGAGTCAGCCTAGCCTCACAGCCCGCAAAAAAGCTCCCTTTTTTTTTGGCTTGGCTTGTCTTACAGTCACATAATAAAAAAGTCATGTCCAAAAATGAAATGAGAGAAGCCAAAGAAGAGCTTTAAAAGGATAGGTTTCCTTCTTCTTGATTTTATTTTTTTTATATTACCTTCACATCTGAAGGATGCTGTTCTCACACATGTTCTGAAATAAATGGCATAAGTCTTTCCATCAATGTGCCAACCTAATTTATAAAATGTGTAACTGTATTTTTAGCAAAGTTATTCAGCCACTTTTATGGAATTACTTGTAAGCTGAAGGGTTTCTTTGTGTGGATTCAAGAGAATTACTAATCATCCTCTGTTCCTCTCCTTTCCTCTGCTTTTTTTCTCTCTGTGTGTATCCGCTGCCTTCACCTTTACTGTTGCTGGCAGACAGCCTCTTTCTTGCAGGGTCTGAGGAAGGGTGTGCTTCTTCAACAGAACAATGTGAAGGACAAAATACAAAGTGCTGTCAAGCGTGTGGAGTAAACACATTGCAAAGTAATAATCAAGTTTCTTTCATCTTTTTGTGGCTTTCATCTGCTTGTAGCAGTGAGAGAGACCACATTTTCACATGCAGGTTTTTAAGACAGCTGAGACGGAATCAGCAGAAGACATCAGAGTTACAAAATAAATCTAACAATTAGTTTAATGCACTGAGATTGGTAGGAAAAACTAGAATATTTTCATTAAAAATCAAGTGAGTTTGGTCATTTGCATTCAGAAAAGATGTAGTTTTTTACAAAAGACTCAAGCATGGTACAAACTATCCATTATCTTGTCTGTAGATAACAATGTATACTTTATTAAAGAACATTTCAAATGCTACAACTGGAAGCAGAAAGTTTTTAGGTAAAGTCTGTCACCCCAGTGGAGGTCCTGCCCAACTGTTGAAGTAGGAGCAGAAGAGATGTGCTGAAGAAGAGCTGCAGTTTGCAAACTGTGTGCTTCATGTCTGAATTGAGATAAGATGAAAGCCACAAATCAGGTCTAGATGTTGAACTTTCTTGAAAAGGTGCCAGAAGTCTGGTGGTGTTCCCTGACATTACTAGAAGAAAATCATTTGAGGCGTGTAACATTCAATTCCTCTAGCACCTTTAAACACCAGTGTCCAGCCTTTTCTCTGCTCATGGGTGTCTCAGTTGCTGGGGAATTTATAATCTCTGTGGCTACATGGGAGGTCTGAGGTTTCAATCTTTCTTCTAGTCAAGATGCCCTCTCAATATGTCTTCTGTACACATGGGTGTTTTCTTAACACTGGGGAATGAACCTGGGGGAGCATTTCTAAATGGTTAGTGGGAGAAAGTGTTCTAATTCATCAATATAGTCAATGGTCAATGACATTTTTACATGAGGTTTCTTTCTATACGTAATTCATTTTGGAAATCTATAATGAATGTCATCTTTTATGCAAATAATCACTAACTTAGTGGAAAATAGCTGTTTCTCTTTTAATAGATGACTTATGGGGATCTTAGTTTAGTATAGAGAAACCAGAATGAGAAAGCCTTTTTCTTCCTTTTTTTTTTTTTTTTTCCTCTTTGTCATGACAAATGTTTCAGTTGTAGCTAAGGGATAGAACAAATTAGCCCATTTTCACTGGATAGCTATGTGCTGACTGGATATTGTAAGTCTTTTGGTCTTATTAGTCCGGTTGTTTATCTAGTGGAAGAAAACTTGTTTTCTAATCTACTGAAGACTTCTGTTGAAATATTTGTTAATCTAAAAGCATTGAAACAAATGCTGAGATTGTAATGAAACCCAAATAAGGCTGAAAAATTACACTGGTATGGACTGATTGCGCTGTAGAGAATTAGAACAAAAGTTTAAAGAAAAATTGGTGCGTTAATGGTTTGTATTCATCGTGCACATATTAAGGGGAAAATCAGCTACATGAGGGTAGATTCAAGCATTCCAGGAATTTTCATATTGTACTTGAAATGTGTCCCTTTTATGGCAATGGTAAGTTAGTTATCTGCTAGCAGAATAAAAAAGGGATGAGTTCTGGCTGCCATAAAGCCAAGATACAAGTGCAAGCACTAATTGTGGCCAAAACTCAAAAGACTTTTTTAGATCTAAATACACATGTTTTTAGCAGTTTGTTAGAATAGTCAAGGAAGACTAAACCTACTTAAATGCTTGTAATGTAACAGCTTTAGTTGATAAAATTATGAGTAAATTTTTATTGAAACTTTTTTCTTTAGCTGAAGCGTATTGACTCGGGTTGTATCTTTGTTAAGACCAGCTGCATTTTTTGGAATCAACATGGACATTTTTAGAGAAAAATAGGGAATAGCAAGAGGTGTAAGTGAAAGTGAGAAGAAACTAAAAAGCTTAATACTATCCTAGGAAGTCTACATTTTCATCATGTTTGTTATCTTTTTTTTAAACGGCACAGTGATTCTGAGGAGTCAAGGCTGTGTGACAGTGATTCTGAGGAGTCAAGGCTGCATGACGCATCTCCAGGGGCCAGACTAGAAACCAGGGCAAGAAAAAAAGAAAAAGTCAGGAAAAAGGGAAAGAACTAAGTGCTAGAGCCCTGGACATAGTTCTGCTTAGCTGGGCAACAACTGTGGGAGCTGGCTCTGGCTCCTGGCCGCTGCCGCCAGTTGTGAGGACCCTCCAGCTGGCAGTCCCAGCCTGGAAGGGGTTGTTTCTGTGATCATTACTGGTAAATATCAGCTGGGAGAAGACTTAGACATGGATTCTGGTGCTGTTAATTCTTACGCAATATAATCCTACTTTCTGTGACTTTCTATTACTATTTTAAAACTTACTTCCCAGTATGGACCTTTGTGATCCAGCAAATGTTGTACCAGTGCCTAAAGTCATTGGGTCAAATAATGTCTCGGCTCACGCCCTTGAGAATGCCAAAATAATAGTTCAAATCATCCAGAAAAGTAGATCCATCTTTCTGGGAACATGCCTTTGAAAATGGGCTCTGATTCATGCTGGTCAGACAAACAGTGGATGCTGACTTCTGATGCATTTTCCAGCAATTATGTGCTTGGTTGGGACAGAATTTGTGATTTTAAAGGGATTGGATGTGTCATAAGCATGGAGAAGCTTTGATTGGTAGCCCCTGAGACGTGCAGGCAACTGCCAGCCTCGCAGTGATTGTAGCTTAGTGCTCTCTGTCCTGTCAGGTGTAGTCATTTCCTCAAAGTTGCTAATAATTTCAGCTGCCTTTTAATTGATTTTTAGAGTAGTCAAAGGGGCTATGAATGTGGAGAGATTTTTTTCTAGAGTATCAAAGAGACCAAAGAAGATGATGGTGACAAGACAAAGCCAAAAAACTGCATGGATCAAAAATTAGAAAGATTGTTTTGTGAGAATGCTTCTGTATGCTGTCATTACAAGAATCACATTTTCTTTTTAGCGCCTTCAAATAAAATCTTAAAAGGAGCAAGCCTAGCAAGTGATTACCTTATATCCATTTGTGTTGCCACAGCCTTTGCAAAGGTAATATACACACTAAAATATACACCTACTAAAAGGTGTTTGTTCTAAATGCCTTCCTTGCATTCAAGAAAACTTTCTTATTGATGCCACAGCAGCTGCTGGTGCTGGAATTGACTTGGCAATGTGAAAGCCGGAGGAGAAGGTCTGTTTGATCCTCTAGATTCACTACTCTGGATGCTGCCAGACCTGCAGAAAGTGCAATTGTGCAAAACACAAGTAGGATATTAGCAAGACTGACCCAGTGCTAAGGCTTGATATGGCATCTGCATGGTCCCCGTGTAGCTGGCACATTATGGTTTTGGTCCAGAGTTTGCAAATTAACAATTCTGTGCACAACTTCAGTTACTCACACAATATAAGACACATCTGTGCATTGACAGTCTGGACTCTATTGCAGCAGAAGACTTTTTATATTTGTTCAATGTCAATACATCAATATCCTTTATTTTAATAGTGTCCAGTTGGTTTTAATTAAATAGAATAAAACAATTTGTGTACTGAGTGTCTTCTGTTGAGCTCAGGTTTATTTTAGCTGGACTGTTGTCCTGTACCACACAGCTCACAAGCAATTCTTTGTTGTAAATCCCCATTCAACATCATAGATTAAAGTCTGAACATTTCATGGCCAAAATGTGAAAAGTTCTGCCTTTCCCTCCCTGGGCTCTCTTGGATGTGTGCCATGGTTGGAACAGTAATGGGCAATTACACAGGATGGGTTTGCACATGGCACAGTGTGTGTCTAAGGGAAATTGTGAAATTGATTGATACGGGAAGCTGCACATGTGATTATGTCATGTTGGGTATTGTTTTGGATAATACCCCTGCTTTTCTGATAAATGTGGTTCAGCTGTCTAGAAAAATATTTCATAGTTCTGAATCCAGACATCTATAAATCATATCAAATCAGTCTTGAAAACAGAATGAGATTTTTGCAAAGTTGCACGTATTATTGTCTGAAGTACTGCTGAAAATCATCTAGTGCTGTGCTTAAAACATGAGCCTCTTATATGAGTTTTTTTGTACCTGAGGGCAACTGATGAATTTCTAGAATGTTAGGTGAAATGTAAAGCTTTTGTCCAAGACCAGTCATTAAAACAGAATTTGTAAGTTTGCATATAATCTGTTTCTTGTCACTACTGTTTGCTGTGTTAGAAACTATAAAGTGCAGAATTCCTGTGCTTAGATTTAAAGTATTAGATGGAAGCTGCATTTTTAAAATCTGAGTCACAGCATGCTAAAGGCAAAGTTATGATGCACATTCATAATCAGCCTATCTCATAGTTGTCACTGGTGATGGATAGTGATCTGTGTGTTTCCCTAAGTACCAACTGTTATCCTGACAGCCCAATATCAAGTGATATAATTGATAGGAATTAGTAGTTTGACTAAATTTTGGTGATGATGCTTCAATATCTGACTGGCTGCAGGAATTATTTAGTGAATCATTAAGTAAATCATTAAGTAAAACTGGGTCTGTTTTTGGAGAAGCCATCAGCTTCTTTAAACTGGTTATTTACATGCCTGTTTTTTGGGAAGGTGGAAAAGGGGTGGGACTGTAAAAGTGTCAAGGCACTTTGCATGTTATGATGAAGTGCTGAGGTAGCAGCTGGTTGAAGAAGTAATTTCTGGGTATACGGGCTGGGTAAGACCAACGTCTACACTTTGTCTTTCCCCTGTGTCTTCCTGTGTGTGCTGTTCTCCCTGGGGCACAGATGGTGTTTCAGCCTGCTCCTTACACCTGCTTTACTCTGGTGTATGGAAAGCGCATACCAGCTTTTCTTTCCTGGCTGGTGCCTCCTACACATGGATCAGGTGAACAAACACCATTTGCCTTCAGCCTGCTGTCAACACGTGCATTTGAAGCTGCTGAGGCTTGGACTGGCCAGTAGCAAGGATGTGCTCCTGCAGGACAAGCAGCAGAACCTGCTGCCCATCATCCCATGGGAGAGGCAGAGGAGTGTGTATCAGCTGGTGGGCTATACATCCCAAGTCAGACTCTTGGCAGTTGCATCTGCTTCCGGTGAGCTTGAGGATGTCCAGTGCGAGTCCATCATTGCCTGTCCTGCCGGGACTGGAGAGGTTTGCTCTCCAGTTGAGCCTGAAGTGCTAGGGCTGTTCCATTCCTGCCTGAAGTTGCCTTTGAAGAGGAACTCTCCGGCTGACTGCAGTAAGGAGCCAGAGCAATGCCAGTTGCATCCCCTTCAAAACCTACAGGCCATGAGAAAAGGGAGGGAACAAGCTGTGAAAAAGCCAGAAAATGTCTGTAAGATCTGTGTGTCTTTTCTTACTCTTAGCGTGTTCCAATGATTTATTTATGGCATGAGAACTTACTTTTGTCACTGAAGAATTATTACATGCAGAGAAGTAAGTTAGTGGTCTTGATCAACAAAGGAAGAATAAGTCTCAGATTTGTTATCTGAGGGTGATTTTATCTTAACAGGCCTACAGATGGAAAATAGAGGCTAGTCATATATTCTGTGCCTGTTTTCCTCCCTTATAACCAGCCTTACCCTGTTCCCTAAACTGAAAGTGCAGTGTTATGTCTGTAATTGCTTCATTTTCTCATGTTGTTTCATGGTTGGGGCTTAGTGATGATGAGCCTATCATCACTTCCTAAAAACTCAGTCAATTAAAATACAACGCATGAAAATATATGCTATTGTCTAATGTTGGGAAGCCATTAAAAGCTTCTGTATGTGTTGACAGGTGAGAAACTACTTAGGTGTACTAATCAAGGTAAATTACCAAGGGAAAAGTATCTCGTCAGGCTCTCGGATGAGTCATCAAAGAGATTCTTTCTTTTTAAATAATAAAGACATTAATAAAGAGACAGCCTCTAAAATGTTATCAGTAGAGTACAAGACAACCTTTTCTGTATAGTTTGGCTCAATTTTCACATTGTTAAGTGAACACTTCAAGCTAGCTTCAACAGTGGTGGATGTATTTCTTGAAACCCGTTTTCCTCCTTGTTGTAACTCCTAACATTGCAAAGGAGAGGGATTACTGGGTGGTCTTTTAGTCCAGAGGTGTTTGCAGGGAAGAAGGACTAAGAATGTAAGGTTGACTGAAACCCAAAAGTTTTGTGTCTGTGTCCAGCAGGTGTATTGTTTCTATTTTTGAGGACCTCTGGCACTTGATACAGATCATAGCATTTAGAGTCCCTGTGAAATGCAGGAATACATATGGCTTTTTTTTTTTTTAATAAGAAACCAATCCAAA
>VZRN01003169.1:338401-390023 GCA_013397935.1 Dasyornis broadbenti | reverse complement strand
TTTTTTGAGTTGTTTTTTTTAGTTGGTTTTATTTTTGTTGGGTTTTTTTGGGATTTTTTTTTGTTTGTTTGTTTGTTTTGTTTTGTTTTGTTTTGTTTTGTTTTGTTTTGTTTTTTCAGACCTTATCAAGAAATACTGGAAAGAAAAAGTTGAGAGAAAAATGCAAAAAATACATGCATTACATATTTTTGTCTTAGGTTGGGCAGTAAAAGTAATTGTTAGGGTAATGAAAAAGTATTACCACTGCACTTTTATTTATCAGAATTCTTTCTGAAATTATAAATAGTTTGAATAAACAACTTCATTTTGGAACCTGCAGTATCAGCCAAACACAATTCCTGTACACTGCAATCTCAGTGTACTATTCTCAGTCCTGTGCAAAGTATGCTGTTGTGTATTGGCATATTATGTTTCTTGACTAAGATTTTATTCACCAGCAGCATCTCCTTTATTTTTATTATAGAGTGAAGTACCTGTGCACATACTCATTTCTGAAATCTTCATTTCTCTTTACAAGTTACTGATACTAATACTGACTCTATCTTTTTCAGCATTTTGTTTTTCTCTGTTCTAGACATATGCCATTGGTGCCTACTCACGGAAGTATGTGCTAGTAGAACCCCCTCAGTATTACATGTAATATTCAGAAGTATTTTATCATTTATGCAAACATATCTAGCACTGCTCACTTATTTTAGGATTAAGAGATGCATTATCCATAATGTAGATAAAAACTCACTTTGATAAGCAGTTATCTGTTGCAGATACTCTTTTTTTCCTTTTCCTTCATTCCATTTTATTTTTCTTTAGGAAAAGTGTGATAGCCTCCTGCCCTCTCTCCCAACACCTTTAAAACCTGTAGAGACCTCTGACATCTAAAATGAGAACCATTGAACTTGATAGATAATCAAAGAAGAATTCCAATGAATTCCAAAGAGTTCCAATGAATGTCTTTTCCCTTGCCAGTAAAATTGTCATACCCTATATTCTGATTCAGTGGTAAAAATAAAATAGTGGGATGTTTTCCCCTTTCTTTCAGGTTAAATTATGAACTTTCTCATTGTGCAGTCTAAGGTTTTATTTTCCATTTCACTTAGTTCACTGACATGTTCATCTGACCTTTTTAGATATGAAGATATGGACATTGCATCCTGTCCAAAGGTGGAGTATCTGTTTCAGAAGTAAATCTCCAGTGTTGGCTCTGCACATACACCATGTGCCACAGACCCCTCGGGGGCTGCAATTTTTTATCTGAATGCGATTTTTGTGTCATTTTTTAATCCAGTGCGATTCTTATGTCTTAGGTTCCCCTCCCACTGCACATCCACCTGCTCTCTCAGCTACAGGCAGAATTGCAAACAGGTTCAGGTAGTGCAGCGAAGGGATGGATCTGGCATATTTGTTAGGAGCTTGGCCCAGTACCAACTTTGTACCATCGTTTCCCTTCCTGCTTTTCCATTTGGTGCATGGAAGGAACTCTTCTCCCTGAGCAGCTCCAGCTGGCTGCCTGGATACCGTGTTTGAGCAGATAGCATGGATCTCTAGCTCCATAACACTGTTCAACTGCTTATCTTGTTCCTGTCCAAGGATAAGGTGAGTTTGGAGCTGATCTAGTGGACTGAAGGAAATGTTGCAGGCAGTATCCCGGCCAGCTGCAGATGAATGTGGCTGACTGCACATGTGGGAGCAGAAATCCAGTCCCTATTTTGCCACAGGCTGCTTTGGCAGCCCTAAGGTAGTATTTTTAGCTTCACTGTGTCTCCCTTTCCCAAAAGTGAAGTAAGGATAAGAAAACTTCCTGATCTGCAAAGTAAGATCTAAGTAAGTTGTGTGATACCCTGTGATGGGGATTATACAAAGCTTGAAAGTGTGTAATAAAAATGAACTTGTTGGAATTGAAGACTAATTTCTCAGTATCATCAGCTTCAGGAATAAAAGAAGTTCACACATCCAAAAGTTGGCAGCAAGCTGGCCCTCACAACCTAATATGTAACTCTGGGTTGCCAAGCTTTTTCCTGTATTGGCCCTTGCTGCTCTCATTTTAGGTGTTCCTGCAGTAACCACAGAGACAAAAACTTTAAATACAGAGGCTAAATATCAGAATGGGAAAAAAGACAAATGATCAAGGGGAATTTTGTTATGCAGTTCAGGTTAGTGCACTAGATTAACTTGGTATTTCCATCTGAAGCTTTGATTTTTGCTATGTCTCTGTGATCCTCTTGGAGAACAAAATATTCCTAACTTCAATTACAGTATATTTAAAAGCACATTTTTCTAAATGGTTTCTACTTAGGAGCCCAAAATAGAAAAATCTTGTTTTTCCTACAAGAAAAGGCGAGTATTCACAGAATTATTAGGATGAGTAAAGATAGAGGAGGAAAATAAAAGTAATAGGACAGAATAGCTTTAAACCTGCATAACTTATGATGCCCGCCTGTTTTTATGAGGTAAAAACAGCCCAGGTTTTATTCATTTTAATGAATAAAAATAGTCTTTTGGAAATGGAAATTTTAACTTTCTAATTTTTTTTTTCCCCAGTTTAACGTGAAATTCCTTTCCAGTGAAAGAAGGGGAAATGAAGTAAATGAATAAAGGAAAGGCTTGCCAAACAATGATAAGCTTTGGATTGTTGTAAATAACTGTAAAAAGTTCAATGTCATTATAGGAGACTGTGTTACCTGTTCTCCTTTTCCCCCACTGCTAACTGAAAGTAGGGGGGAGTGATTTTACTCTTTACAGTTAATTTTACAGCATTGAACAAGACAGAGAATCCAGGCTGTTCTCAGCTGGATAACAAACAGTAGAGCTATTCTTTTGGTCTGAAAACCCTGACCTCGTAGGGAAAAGTGATCCAACTGCTTCCAAAATAGGCACATCTGTATACTGTAGTACTTTGTCTCTCAGGGATATTTGAAGTGTGCTCCACCAGTTGGAGAATGGGTGAGGTAAATGTAGAGTTCCAGAATAAAAGGCATGAAACTACACCTAATCCCAAAAATTTTAGGCATCCCTGTGTGTTTTTTATTTAGAAAAGTTAATGTCAATCTATTTTAGGAAGTACAGCAGACAGCTTTTGTTCTTCATTCTCCTCACTAGTTGTAGTTTTTGGTGAGCACTTATGAAATCACTCCATTGCATTATTATAAAAATAAATTTTTCTATATTCATGTGCTGGAATACAGAAATTGAGATGGAAATGCAAAGCAGGCATCCAATCAGTTGACTTCACTCTCATTTTCTCTTGGAAGTGCAATGTTTTTTGAGATGTCCAGAAACAAACATTGAAATATAAACGTGACTCTAAAGTGAGGGATGGATGTGACTTTACTTTTGTAAGCACTATTTTTTGCTTGTGGACAATTTTCCATGTGGAATTGAATAGGAGAGCTCTTAGCCACTGTCAGCTCCTTACCGCAGTAATATCAGGTAGCAGTGAAGTAAGTATTGCAGAAACCCTTGGTGGGGAAAAAGATCTGCTGCCTTTCCCTGCAGAGTAATAAGATGCAGCAGCTTTCTGAGCATTCTGAGCAGCCTTCATGCTGCCATTGTAGTAGGATTAGGAGAATAGTTAACCACACCAGCAAGGTATTGGCAGTTAAGGTTTTTGGTCTCTGTTGTAAATGCTTTGTGATTAATTTAACAGGGTTGGACAGGATAGGGAGGCAGGTTGGACTGACTTGCTGGCTGATGCTCAAGTGGCTGTGTCCCGCAGGGCTGTCAAAAGAGACATTTCCACTCCTTTTTCTCTTGTATGTCAGTGTCAGTGATCGTTTTGCTGGGAGCTGCAGCCCGTTTGAGCCCGGCTGGTTCCCAGTGTTGGCTCCTGGAAGGGCTGGCTGCATGACGGCCGCTGTTGGCACAAGACAGGGAGCGGGACCGGGGCCAGACCGCAGCTGTTAACAGCAACAGAGGTTGGGGCTGTGCTGCAGAAACTGTGCTAACCACAGCTTCAAGGTGTGGTTTCACATCAGAGCTGGACTGACCTAGAGGAGGGGTGGAGGATGAGTGGGGCTGACCTTCTGGTCACAGCCAGCTATTAAGTGGCTTCCGCAAGCTGCAGCCTTCTCTCTGGTCTATTTGCATATGGAGTGGCAGTGGCCATTCAATGTGTTTGCATGATGTACAGTCAAATGCACTTCCCTCTCACCACTGGCCATGTGCTGACATACTAATATGTCTTCATACAGAGAAAATGCTTAAGGAATATTCTGTTTTCATAGTCAAGCCCTGTGCAACTTAAACATGGGCCCCTTTTGCATCATTCTAGCCTTTAATTGCTTGATGGATTTCACAGGATCACATCTTATTCAATAGACGGAACAGAATGTGCTCACTGAGCAAGGGAAGAGGCAGGAATTTTTAGCCTTACTCTTCACTTTCTGGACTTGTTTCTTATTTAAGATCTAATAATCAAGTTGTGCTTTGAAGTCAGAATAAGTGCCTTCAGCTTCTCATGAGCTTCCTATGGCATTTATCACAGTAATACCTGAATGTTTTGAGAAAGCAAGCTCTGATTTTTATAAGCATGCTCTCTAGAATGGAGGCAATGCACTGCTGCATTCAGTTTTTTCATCCCATTCCGTCTGAGCAAACCACAGTGGTGCTTTAACCTTTCCTAAAGATTTCATAGCTATTTGCTGCCTCTTTGGGAGAGGAAGCCTGGAGAAGGTAATGTCAAAAGTACCTCCTAATTAGCATTCAGTAGCATTTCGTAGTCTGCTTTTAACAGAGTAACTTCAGCTGAAGCCAGGACTTTGAGATCTTTGGTTTGAGAAAAGATCCAACACTAAACACGTAGAAAATGGGGAATGTGTAATTAGTGACTTCCTGTGAAAAGCGTGGAAATGATTTGTACAGTGCCTTCAGTTGATTTCATGGGAGAGGCAGGGACTGGATCCCATTCTCCAGGGCACCACTCAGCTGCCTTAACCAGGAAATATCTTTCCAGTTGTCTGTCTAAGCTCTCTGTGCATCCTCCACTACAGCAGCAACCAAATGGCAGACATACAGGCATTCTGCTTTAGGATTCTGCAGAGCCTAGTGCTGAGATTTCGTATTCTCCATATTAAATGGGTCTGAGTGGGGCTGGTGCTGGCCAGGGATAGCCATACTCTCTCACAGCTCATACCTATTTTCAGAAAGGATAAATGTTTTCTACCAGAGAGTTCCTTCCTGTGGCTTGCCAGGCAGGAAAAATGCAAGGCACATGGGATGATGCAACCTTGACCAGGCCAGGCTGGTGTGGAGGGCTTGCGTTGCCTCAGAGCAATAGTAATAAAGTGACAGCAGCCTGTCAGGAGAGCAAAAGAGCTGTTTGAGAAGAAAGGAACACTCTGCTCAGGGCAGGCTTGAATGGAGCTCTCACAGAACACCTTTAATTTGCATTTCCTAACTTGCTTCAGCTTGGAAGGAGAAGATTGTAGATTTAAAATCTCCAAAAATAATTCAAAGAATGAAGCGAGTTGATAACAAAAGAAGGAAAATGTAATAATTTTTCCATTTTGACTCTTTCAAGAAAGTTTTTTTTTTTTTCCAATGATAAGCTTATGAAGTGCAGCTGCATCACAGAGGTAGCAAGTTCCCTGCTGCTTTCAGTTATCCCATCACTTTCTCAGGGCAGGAAGAAGGTGTGGTGTTTAAAATCCTTTTTGAAAGATTCACAGTTACTTACTGAAAGCAGTGGTGAAACTGAAATTCATTTTTCTGTGTCTCATCCAGACTACTGTTTGGTCCACCAAAGAGACTGCAGTTTTGCTTCCTTCTTGTTTTCTCAGCCCAATGTCTTTCACCTGCCTGTATTGGTTACTTTCCACTTACATTATCTATTTATCTTACCTGTCATCCTTTTTCTCCTTGTTCTTGTGCCAGAATAGTCCAGTCCCCACGTGTTTGACTGTCATTTCAGTCTTACACATCTTTCTTCACATGAAACCATTTGACCTTACATATATTGGCAGGGCTACAAGCTTTGTCTGTATTAAGGAAGAAAAGAGTAGACAGCAAATTACAGGTTTTGATGTTAGCATTGTGTCTATTTTAGTATTTTGCCCTTTTAACTGCTTATAAGCAGGAGTTCCCAGTTTACAGCTGCTTAATCTGTTTGATTACAAATGCTTAGTCTGTGCTCCTCTTTTGCTGTTCCTTCCTTTCTGTTGAAATATTGCCAGATATAATTCATATGTCTGAAAACATGGAAGAGTTCATGGAACAACTGTCTTTTTCCCTGGAAATAGTTCAGTGGGCTTTTGCTTTGGCGGGGTTCTGTGTTGTGTTTATCTCTGTCTCCTTCTATGCTTAAAATTGCCGTGAGAAAATAGAAAGGTCAGATGCTTCAGGACTTCTTGCAAACCTGCTTTCTATGTTGAGAATATGGAGCTTTTAAAACTAACTAAAAGCTGTGTTGAAACAACTGGAGAATGATAAAATCTATGAATTCAGATGAAGCAATGTTGAAACAGTAATCTGATTATTTTTAGGCCTTATGTAGACAGATGCAGGTTTTTTCAACCTGTTTTGAATTATCTGTGGCAATAGAAAATTGTATATATTGTTGTTAACTGTGTAAAACTTGAGGTTTTCTTAAGGATGTTTCTGCTTAGAGAGTATCTTTCAGAAGATCAGCATTGGCGCTGTGACAAAGACATGGCCTCCTGCACATGGTACCTTCCATGCACTGTTGGTGGCAGGTAGCCCCAGGCACCTACTGATGGCAGTGAACACCTTTAAACTAGCCATAAACCTGGTGTGCATTATACATGTATTAACCACACAGTGTACTGGGAGATTGTTCTAATTATCTGTTTAAAGTAGTAATTAATTAAAAATAGGGTCTTGGCTGTCCAAAAAGATCATGGTATGCCTTTTCTGAATAAAGTAATTTGACACTGTGAAGCCAGATTAGCAGTGTGATGTAGCCTTTAGGACAAAAAGAAATGTGTGGTTTTCAATCTACTAATACCTCAGTGGAAATACAGTAGAAGGGAAATATTAGGAAGGTTGAGTGTAATATTGCAGCAGGTGTTTTATAGCTTGCACATTCAATAATTTCAAAGCTTATAAGGACTAGAAAGCTACCTGTTGCTTCAGTGAGCTTTAGTTTAGATCTTGAACATTGGATTGTACTAAGACTTAGAAATGAAGAAGAAAGCTATAAGAAACCTGCCAGCCAGAATTTCTTGCTCCACTGCAGTTCTATGTTCTGATTTTGCTAAATGGGGTCAGTAAATATTGATGAATAGCTGCAGGTAGGTATCATGGCATAAACATACTCTACTAAGAATCACTGAAAAGTGTGACGAATGATGGGGTTGGCTGCTTTGGCTGTTGGTGTTTGAATAAGAATTGTTTTCTTTTTATTCAAAGTGAACAAATATTACAATTACATCACGTCTTTTAAACATTTGTGGGTGTTGTGACTTCCAAAATGCATAAAACTGCAAGAAAAATAAGTTGTGCTTCTTTAACAGCAAGATTTAAAATTCTCACTGTTCGTATTTCATTGGTTTTAGGACCAGTTCTTTTTAAAGAGTTTTGCTTTTAATATAAATGAGTAATTGTTTTACATTTTCAAAGGAATAATAATGACATTGTGCTTCACTCTAGATAGTTCGGAGTTTAGGAATGCGACTTTTATTTTAAGGTTGCATGGGATCTCCCAAAGGCATTTCACTTTTGACCTTTAGATGAAATAAATGGATGTTCCCTCTTTGTAAAACAGACACAGTCTGCTGGTGGAGTGCAAAGGCATTTCTTATTTAGCACAAAGTCAAGCTTTATGTGAGGAATTAGATATACAGATTAAGCAACAGTACTAAAATGAAGTAATGCCAATATAAGGCCAATCTTGTTTTCACCCTAAGTAAGTTTACATTCTTAGACTCAGACTGCTAATGTACATCTGTGTTATTAGCTCTGCCTTTAGCTTCTTTGCTTCTAATTTTCCATTCATAATTTCATAGCAAGAGATGCCTGTGCATGTATGTGTGTGCTGAGGGTCAAGCTTTATTTCTACCAAAGTCTGGCATATCTGTATTGTGAGGTAGTACATTTATTTGTTAGCAGGTATGTCTAATTTTCACAGTAGAACAGGTTTGATTCTAGGTGATGGGAAATAAGTAGATACCCAGATTGTGACTTCTGCAGTACATAAATCTTAAACTTTGTCTTCCTTTTTTGTATGGTGTTTCTAACACGGTAATTCTTTCTGCTGTTCTTCAGGGCACTGTATGTGCAATGGTTTTGTGTGGCATTAATTTTTTTAGATATAATACATTGCCATAAATGGATTTTATATGTTAGAAAAAACAAAATTAAAAAAATACTGTACACTGGAAGAAGAAGATGAAGATATTTATTGTGATGCCCAGGAATCTGTAAAGATCCATTCCTGGCTGTGAACCAGCTTTTTTTGAAGTGCAGAACCAATCAGAGGGAGCAGGCTCTGGACTTGCCCAGTGGTTTGTCCAGCTTTCCAGCAGTGGGATATGGCATTGAGGGGTGACCATGGTTTCCGTTGTCAGTCCTGCCCACCCCAGAAGAACTGTATGCAGATGAGCAGTACCAGCAATCACCTGTCCTGGCTGGGGATTTGGCCAGGACTGTTCAGTTTTACTTGAACAATGCCACAAGGAGGAAGCATGAATGTTGTTTCCAGTTATTTACTGTACATACAAAGTAGGTCAAAGTGGTGTTGAAATGTCTTCTTCCATTTCCAGGCACTTGGTTTAGATGTACCGACAAGGATGAGGAAACTTGTCAACACTCTTCCTCTCTATCACCTCACTTCTGCTGGACTTGCATAGTTGAGGGAATAATCAAGAAAAAATATTATACAGATAAAGTATTAATTACTCACCCATAAACTGTTACTTGACTCTAAAGTGGTATGGTATGGGGTAAAATGCCATGCATTTGCTTTTTCAGGACAGTTATAAATGAGTTTCAATATTAAAATCTATTATTGCTCAGTTAAAATTTTCTTACAAATTTAGGTCAAAATCTGAATCTTGCACAGGCCCCATTTCACTGAGATGCAAGATATTTGAGCTTGAAAGGGATTTCACAGAAACAAGGTCTTTTGAAGAGCAGGTGCTTCTTAAACTGTTTGAGAGGCTTGAGCTCTGAATAACCCCAGTTAAGTGCAAATGATTTCTTTGTTTCACTGAACCTCCTCACCTCTGTAGTTTGAGCCCTATTTTGTATTTAGATGAAAGAATTGCAGAGAAAGTTAAAACTTCCAGGTGCAATAGTGCCTGCAGAGTTACTTTTGTAGGTGAGAGATGGCTCCAGCAGATGAGAAGAGAAAGATGCCTTTGTGTAGGCTCTACTTTGCTGCTTTCCTCTGACTATTTGTTTTGTGCCTACACTCTTGAGCTTTAATGAGCTGTCTATACCACTTGCTCCCAGTGCTGGGCTCTGGTGTTGTGAAGAGACTGGATTCTCAGCTGTCTGCCTTTGATTTTATCAAAGGAGGGAGAAACATTTCACTTCCCAGTATCCTTCTCAGCAATTAAAGTGATAGATGGAGAGAGAGCATCCAGCCTGGCCACTGCTTATGCCAAGCACATTGGACTAGGCACCGATTCCACTTTGTGCTGGTAAGGACACAGAAGGTGTGTTTGTCTTGTTGATTTGATTTGTCCTGTGGTCTTGAACTAACACACCTGTCTGATAGTCAGGGATATTTGGCTATTGAAAAGCTGTGGAAATACTTCCATAGCTGTGCAGTTTTCATTATGGTTTTGCTTATGGGAGAGTGGAAGGGTGAGTATAGTTGTAAAATAAAAATCTCAGTAACCTGTTTTGAGCTACAAGCATATGAATTTGGGGAAGGTTCTTTACTTTAAAAGAAGTATGAGTGTGTTGAAATAAACAGGAGGAAAATTGGAAGCAAAAGCATTGTTAGAGCTTCCAGTTCCCTCCATGGCACAGGTGCTTGGGGGACCAAACCATATTGGTGTAAAGGTGACAGTGGGAAGCAGTGTGAATCAGATGCACCCAAAATACAGTTTCCTGTTTTATAGAAGCAGCGAATTCAGCAATTCCCCTCTCTGTGTTGGCTGCAGAAAAAAAACATTCTTGCGTTCTTCCGAGTATTTAACCCGTCATCCAGTTACAGTTGTGAAAAATACAAAAAGATTGGAGTCCATAAAAGGAGATAATTTGAAGTTAATAGGGGCAGCTCTGTGTCACACAGAAATGGAACGCACGCTGTCATGCCTTTCACTCTTGTGTTCTGCTCTATTAAATGAATCTGCCAATTTAATTCATGTCTGTACTAAGCAAAACTTTACATGACATAACAGAAATTAGCTTGTGTTGCTGCCTTGTTGCCTCTGCTCCTTCATAATTCTGTAACTTTCTGCCTGCCTGAGGACAGCAGGGTGAGCCTCAGTGTGGGCTGAAAGGCAGGAGATTGAATACTTGAAGCTAAAAGGCTGGCCAAAATCTGCCTTGTGTATGCTCAGATTTGAAAACCTGAGTAAAATTGTTCCACCCTGCATCTGCTGTGGTCCCTGATACAGATTAACCTAACGTGGTTAAATATACAACTTGATTTATGAAGCACAAAATTGCTTTAGCACATGAAATCTACCTAAGCCTGTAGATGTAGGAAATTTCATTGCCCTCATTTCTTTTTTCTACAGTTAATAAGTTAGTATATTAATTACTGAACTGGTACAATAAATGAAATACGGTGCATCTGAGTGTGTTCGATGAGCCAGGAGCATCAAAATCAGGTGAGCCTAATGTTGATTGTCCCTAAAGTTTAAGGCAGATAGATTTTATAGCATGGAACTGCATGTGGGAAAAAATTTACCTTAAATCACTGGAGATGGAGATGAGAGAGGAAGCAGCTGTGCCCAGGTGGCTGATGGCCATGGAAATGGAGCTCACTTGGAAGTCTGGATGCCATTGGTGCTGGGTGCTGTGCTTTCCCTCCCTTGTGCTGCTTTAGATATAGACAGGTGGGAGACATGGGGCTCCTGGCTGCCCAGGATAAACCCATTTCTGTTTGGAGTGGCTGACATGTTTCTGACCACAAAGAAAGTAGGGGAGAGATGTAGGCCTCTGTTTCGTCCCTTTGTTCCCTGAGAGAGGACCCTGGAGCTGCAGTGGGGATGACGGTGACAGCATGGACACAATGGAGGGCAGGAAAGGTGACTGTGATGGAGGGGGTCAAGTGAAGACATAACATACAGGAGCCCTTATATTTGCAACCTTGCTATACTGACCAAATGTGACTAATACTTGGAAGACTAATGGTCAGATGCCACCACTGATCTGTTAATTGAAGATGGCTTTTGTCTTAATCTCCTGTATTGCAACATGTTGGAGACGTGCGTCACTAGATGTTTACTGTTGAAGATTACTGATGTTCTTCCAGACTGCCTTGTGTATGTTCAGTTTTGAAAACTTGAGTACAATTGTTCCACTGTGAATTTTAGAAACATATGTTCAGGGATATATTTCTTTTCATATTCCATTTGTGCAGCTGCAAACAAAAACTTGGTACTATCTCTTACTTGAGACAAAAAATAAAGAACATGCTGTACCCATGGATGAGTCATGATTCATGTATTTTCTATGAGAAATTTTAAATGCTGTATTGCATGACCTTTGTCATCTTTGTGTACAGTGGAAAAAATATGCCAAGCCAGGAATATCAATGAAAGTCTTCCCAATAACCAAAAAGAGGCAAGTAAGCTCCCATTGGGTCTTTTTTTTTTTTTTTTCTTCACTAAATGGGTCTTTACTGTGGAACAAATGATGATGACTGCCTGAGAATGTACAAGCTAAATAAGCTTTGAGATCATACAGCCTCCTAGACTAACCAGCATTATCTGATCTTACATCAAAGGAATGGGGCTTTTTTGGTGGCAAACTGAGTCTGGAGCAAACACATCTGCTTCTGTGTTTTGAATTGAAAGAGTTATTTATATTATTAATTAGTGGGTGATTTGGGTGATGCATTTATTGCAAGTGTGCCTGTAGCTATGCCCTGTTCATTTGGTGCTGTACTGAAATGCATGAAAGATGCAGATGTAGAGGAAAAACCAAAACTTCACACCTAGACCTGAAACAAAGTTAGAACATCTAGGACAAGGTACATCTCCCAGTTTGTTCCCTCACGTGCTTCAAGTAGTGTTATTACCCAGTGCACTGTGTAATGCAGCAAACATTTCTTATCCAGCCCCTTTCTCCCCAAGCATCTGTGATTCTTTTTCATTGAGAGTTAATGTTTGGCTTGGAACTAATCTAACAGCTTACTACAGCTTGCTCTGTGGACCCAATCACGCCCTATAATGGATTAGATACACATCCTTAGAATAGGAGGGATAATGTGTCTGCTGTCCAGGGATATTTGTGGGGGTGGCAGAGAAATTTGAATGGACAGATAACAAAATACTCTTTAATTCATGTAAAAATTCTCATGAAGTTTCATAATGCTGTTGTTTGTGAGTGCATATTTTCCTAGTCTTTGTTCTTGTCTAACAGTTTTTGTTACTTAATATCCTGTTTGTTAACATAACTACAAAAATGAGCTCTAGCATAAGGATATACCAGTTGCCTGGTGTAGCATTTTTCATAAGTGGTAAATTGAGAGTAACTTCTTAGGCTGAAAAGGGGCATTGTAGGAGTATTGGTCTATTAAGACAAAAAAGGGAATTTTAGGGACATGGGCCTTTTAGATTTGGTTTTCACCTGTTCAGATGAACTTTCAGAGATTATGAAAATGGTGTGGAGCTGTGAATTGTGGTTGATGATGGTTGTGAATTATAGTTTTAATAATTTCTGAAAAGGGGAAGAAGTAGAAAATAGTTGGAAGAATAAAGTTGAAGTAGACTCTCTTCAACAGACTCAGGGATGCTTTGGTAGGATCTTGATGAAAGCAAGACTAAACAGTTAGTGTTGTACTTTTAAGCAGCATAAACTATACAACCGCAATGAGAAAATCAGAAAATGTGATTGGAAACTCATTGAGAGATTCACTAACGAGACTGAGGGAGTTGGAGCACAGAAATTTCCCCAGAAAATGGCAGTGAGACCAAATTACTAGGAACTTTTATAACTAAGTACCATGGGCATATAGGGGCAAACTTTGAAAGGGATGAATGGAATAAAAGGATCTGGGGGCATAATAGGTATACTCCTTGGGCATGCAGGTGATAAGAGAGAACCAAAAGGCAAGAAGTTGCACCTTAGTAACTGGAGATGAAAACCTCATGACTGAGGCTTACATGTTCAGGTGGTTAATGCATGCATCATCAGGACCCTGAGCTATCTTGGGGAGGGAGCAAGCTAGAACCTACTTAAATTAGATGGTTATTTTAAAGTCATTTGACCCTCATGACTCAGACTCATGGCAGCACTTACAGTCTAGTTTTTTTAAGCTGCAGAAGCAGTCTCTCTATCCTGCCCCTGCCCACTCCCAGGAGCTTACTCCTACTCCTGAACTCTGCCCCTTCTTGTGCTGCCACAGGAATTCACCCAGTTATGTGGTAAAATAGGGTAGGGAGTTGATTTGACTCAAAAGTTTTGATGCTTTAGGAGCCCGTTATGATGTTAATTTTTGGAAAACAGCTTTCATGTACTCAGTCCACTGCACACTTGTGCTGCTGAGGAGGGGATCAGGGAGAGGTCTGCTTTCAGTGGCTGTGCTCACATCAACTATTGGTGGGCCTACAGCACTGAACTTAAGCCTGAAGTTCCAACATATAAGAACTACCAGGGCGTAGTTGTATGTTATGACTGATGTGATCAGCTCTATTTTCTTACTCTTAGCACTGTACTCTCATTACTTCTGCTGTAATTGTCCTACTGTGAGCCAGTTCAAGTTCAATAGCCTGTGAAAACCAGAATTATTCCTTTTAAAATAGTCTTCTTTTTGGGGGAGAAAATAGGATGATTCCTTCTAGTGGCAGTGGCCGAGTGAGTTGGGCAGTGGCCGAGTGAGTTGACTGATAGATTCAGCTTCACCTTCGGTGAGTGGGCTGTAGCAATCTTACAGTTGTCAGCAGCTACCTTTGAGAAGTTACGTGAGGGCAGAGCAGCTGTAATAACCCCCCTTAGATGCCGGGAAAGGAATACCTGTGAACTGATTCAGACTACTCAATTTTTCTCAAATTCCCCAGAAGGATCCCTGGCCGACTAAACAGAGTGGAAGCACCCATGTAAATAAACACCCACGTGGCTCATGCTGGCACCAGCTGTATTAAATCAGTTCAGCGGCTCTGTAGCACAGTAGCAAGTGGAGAGTGGCGAAGCAGCAGATAACAGTGATTTCAGTAATGATTTTAGCATGTCTCATCTGCTTTGTGATGCAAATGTCATGTTTGGGTCAAATGACAGAGGGCGACAGTACCATACCATCCTCCATGGGAGGCTTGTGTATCCTGTCTGGAAAACAAGGAGGGACATCACTCCTCTGAAATGCAAGAAACGAAAAAAAAACCACCGGTCTTTAGCTATATAAAAAGTTGTTTGTAAGTGGGTAAAAATAAATTCTTTCTGTTCTCCAGGTAAGATAAGAATCATTACATTTTTAGGAGAAGGATTCAGATTGGTCACTAAATTACTAAGTTTTAGGAAAGAGCAGACAAACACTAGGCAGAGCAGGTGTAGTTGATCCTCTCTTGAGACAGTACGCTTAGTAGCTTCTTGAGTTCTCTTTTTCAGATACTATTTTCTAGTTTTTCAACTTAAATAGGAAACATGACACTTAGCTGCTAGTTAACACCAGTGAAAATTCAGCGTGTAGACAATGAGCTACAAGATACCTTCAGTGAAATTTATTTTGCTTCAGAGGAGCTGAAGGACGGTTAGGACTTACGTGATGTTCTACAGTTGTCTCAAACATCGGCAATTAAACTCCGTTTCAGTGTGCATCAGTGAAGACTTGGAAAACTAATCTAACCTATTCACATGCTACATTCTTTTTTCTTTGCTCCCCATCTCCCCTTTTGTAGGATGCAAGAGGGAAGTCCTTTCCAAAAATTTTGTTTGTTTCAAGAAAGGGCTATTGGTGATGGTTAAAAGCAAAATGGCTTTGCTTGAATGCACCTCAAACTGCATGAAAAACAATGTACAAAAACTTTAGAGGATCTTTAGGTCTTTTTTTTAGAGTTGTGCACCAGATGGAGAGCCTAACTGCCTGTTCTTCTTGACCCTTTGTTTACATTTTATTCAAATCTCAGGGAAGAAAAGTGAAAAAAAATCATTAAGGAAGAAACATTAGTGTGAAGACTTTCTTTTATCAGAGAAATAGGAAATTTTAGAAATGTGCTTCACCAAAAAAAGTCTTTACCTCTGTCCGATGCTGTTCTTTCTTAATAGTCAAATTTATTATTCTCCAAGATTCTGCATATATTGCCTATGACTGTGAATTTTTAATCATCTTTGAGGTTGAATGCTCACGGGAGTTATGAGGCAGTTTCGAAAAACCTCAGTGAATGTGATTGAACTGAGTGGAGACCTGTTTGGGAGCAGAGAGCGCTTTTAATCTTTCTCAGGGTGAGGGATGTGTGCTGCCAACATGGCAGTCAATGTCAAAGAAAATTCCAGTGTCTCCTGAAAGGCTCTTTCCTCACCCTGCTTGCTTGCCCTCCCATGCAACACAGCCTTTTAGCACTGCTTATGTTTTACACAAAACATATGTATTGGGGCAGTTAAGCAAGAAGACAGAGCCAGTATACTGTTCTCTTAATTTGGTTAGCATATGGCCTTGGACATATATGCGGCTTACATTAAATTACATGAACCGTGGATTTAATATTTCAGGGTGAGTTTTTTAAGCGTTCTATTTGTTATGAAGATAATGCTTCCCCTAGTGGGAAAAGGAAGACTGTATTGTTTCAGTGACACATCTTTGTAATTTGAGATGACATTTCTTTTCAGAGCTTAAACTTTGTGTGTGTAATTATAATAAACCCCCAGATCTTTGGTATTCTGAACTGCAGGCAAACACAGTTCAATAGAGAGATGAAAAGAATTATTTTTTAGCAGTTTTCATCATTACTTGGAAGCCCAAAAAAAGGAGGTGTGTTCCCCCTGTACTTAAGATCTACAAAAATACAATATGCTGATTCATGAAAGTTAGCCAAGCTGAGAGGGATTCTTGATAGCAAAACAAAAACTTTACCATGGGTTTGGATTGGGTGGCAACCCTATGTAAGTGTCAACACACCCAGACTGGAAGCGCCAGGGATGGGCAGAGAGGCCTCCTTATGGTACCCTCTCTTCTTTTAGTCCAGTCTTGACCCAGTTTCAGTTTACTGCTCATCTGTGGCCTATTTGGGGGACTCCTCTTTTTTCCAGCTCACCTTTTCTCTGATCATCTCCTACTCACCAGTCTTCTGTGAATCAAACTCCTTCATATTCTCCAATTCTCTGTATCTGATTCCCATACCTCTGCTGCCTCATCAACAGGAGACTCTCACAGTTCCCTTTCTGAGGCCATGGGTTACAGCTAGTGACATCTTCACTTTTCTCTAGGTACCATGGTCTAGTGCACTTATCCCAGCAGCCTCTTCAGTCCATCCTCGTAACTGGTCCTTTTTGTTGAGCAAAAGCTATTTCCTTTTAACTTTTTGCAATTTCCATAGTCCCGGTCTCCCAGTACAGGAAACCTCCCCAGGGTTTTGGATGCTGCTGCTGTTCTCCATTGATCTTGTGTCCCCTGTCCTGCTCATCCCGAGACTCCTTTGCCATGATACCCAAAGTATGCTGCTCCTGGGAGGTTGCTTCATTTCAAGAATGAAGGATCCTGGGGATCCTGTTAATCATAGTTCAAAGGCTGTCTTCTTTTTTCTTTTTTCCCCCTGCTGATTCGCATGTCCTTTAATTATATTGATACTTGAAATGTGTGTATATTTAAAATAGTTTATTTTTTTTTTAAAGTAATTGGTGAAAGCCAAGACACATGATACTATATTCAGAGTAGTGCTCATCCCAGTTGGTGATGTAGCTCATCCCAAACTTGCTGTTCTAAAGGCAGTTAGTTTTTTTCTTCGTAATATAGTCTCTCTTTTAGTAAACCATATAAAAGAAATTATGGAAAATTGGTGTCAATAAAAACAGTCCCTTTGTCTAATGAATGCTGGTAGTGGAAGCTTAACTGATGTGTGTTTTTCGGGGAATTCATTGAAATTAAATGTATGTATTATGAAGATCCACACAATAAGTAAAATTTTTGCCTCCATTGACATGAATATCCTGCTGGCCAGCTGAACTTCTGGCATTGTCAACAAAGGAAATATAGTGAAGGATTGTTTTTATATTTTTTATTTCTAGGTATGTTATTGTAATTCTTTCAGTAATGAAATACAAGGGTGCCATGGTTTCAAAGTATGTTAAAAAATCCCTCCTTGATTCATATGGCCTGGTTATGACTTCTCTCCTAGAAGAGGCTGTTTCTCATGCAACTCTCCTAGAAGTCACAGGTTAAAAAGCTATATAGACAAATGGTGATGCTTAAGAAAATTTCACAGTGTCATTTGAACCAGTGTAGTAAATACTGTGTCAGAGTTTACAACATTTCCTGTTTTTGGTGCTTTGTAATTGTAATCTAATCTCTTTTGGTTTGGAGGAGAGATTAAATCATTGCCAGGGACTAATTTTCAAGAACTGAAAGTACATGAAAAGTCAGCTGGTTTTGCTTGAAAGTGAAAATACAAAGTGGAGTAAGTTTCTATGTTGAAGTGAAAATAGGAGTGCAACTATTACAGTAGTCACTGAAAAGCAGTTGTTCGACATACACTTCTCTAATGTTACTTTTTCTAGGTAAAGGCTAAGACTTTGTAGAAAATTCATTTCTGTAATAATGCATTTTTATATTCCACTTCTATAATACTTTAAGTATCACTTTGCTAAATCCTGAAAGTACCTTTCAAGAATTCTTAAGCTAGTGCCTGTAAAATGAATTTATTATTATAGCAGATTTATTATGGGCTCTGCACTTCTAGGAGTTATTATAAGTGAAATAAGAGATTTGATGTCCAAATGGCTAACATACTGCCACCATTCATTTAGAATAAACAGATAACTTTAAAAATGAATTTGATAATCCTTTATAAGTCCTACATATGACTCTCCTTGAACATACGTGAAACTCCTATTCTACCATTCTTACTCTGCTCTTTATACCTCAGCATATTTCTGCAAAAGGATACTTTTGCTTTATTTGATAGGCATTTGAATTTAATTCACTACCTCTTGCATTTTAAAGGTGGCTAATCTTGAAGACTGATTTTTTTTTTTTGCCTGAGAAGGTGGATTTGCAATGTTGCTCTTGCAGAAAACTAACCTGGAGAAGGAAATGTTGGGACGGACTCCTCCTTCTGCTCTTCCCTCCCTCTTGGGGTAAACCTCAAACAATTCAGGAGTTTATTGAAAATAAGGAACAATCAGAGAGTGATGAAATGGAGCATATATGCAGTATGCAGAATGTGCAAAGATGCAAGACAAAATTATTAATTTCTCCCTATTTCCCCCTTTCCCCGTTCCTAAAAAATTATATGCTTCTTATTATGTATCTAAGCTGACAGAAAAGTGGAGGTCTTGAGATATTTTTGTGTTGTGAAAAGGAGCAAGACCCTACTAATGTCTTAACTGAGAAGAAAGTGATTGGAGTTATTCCTCTCTTAGACATGAGAAAAGTTATAAATTTTCTAACTGTGAGAAAACTTCAGTGAGAATTGGAGCTGAACTGAGGCAATTGAAACTGGTGAGGTTTTGATCCTTTTATTAGGATTTTTTTTTAAACCATGGGAATCCTTGAGTGCCTGGAAGTTTTATTAGTCTTGAGGAAAATGATGTAGTCTATAAAGGATACATTTATTCACTCACTCTAGTTTTCATACACTAGGGAGTTACAGAGATGATACTACTTTTACAGTCTTTCCCAGCTACCTTCTACTACCTCTCAAGCATCACATTTCTGTTCAGAATTAAACATCCTCAGTCTGGATCTAACCCGTGTCCTAACCACAGCAAGACCCTGCATAATATCTATTTGCATCACCCAAATCAGATACAGCTGTGGCTTTCATTTGAGTGCCACCCACATATGAAGAACTCAGGATTGTCACACCTGGCCTTAGTGTTATCCCAGGCAGGGACAAAGCAAAGCCATTAGTGACTCTTAGCAGATGATGTCAGAGAAGGAAATGAACTGTTGCTGATAAGAGGAAAAGATTGTCCATAGTGTATTTCAGACATTATAGGTGTGGGGTCCTGTGGTCACAGTCTGTCTTTTCAGGTGGGTTTTGCACAGCAAGAGATAACATTGTCTGTTCCAGAGTTGGGTTTAAAGAAGTTTCTGTTACTGGAAGGAGGAACAGTAACTGCCTGGTTGGTGCTGCAGAACCAAACATTCTGTTAAGTAAAAGGAAGGGTCTTTCCTATAACACTCCTGCTGTGGGAAACAGGGATTCCCTTTCTGGAAGTGTGCTGCATACATAGTATATTTCTGTTCTGTGTGACTGTGAGTGACTATCACTTTCTCAGAAAATTCTAGTAATTTTTCTGAAAGATACAGATGAAACTCTGTTTTTGTTTTCTTTTTTTTTCACATTCCTTCAGAAATACTTTCCACACAAGGATTTTCCTCAACTTCTTTTGAAAGGCAGATTTTGAAACTGGACTTTGTAATATGGCAACTCTTCTTTCTGAAAACTTATGAGCATGCAACTAATTCACTGACTTACGAACCACATCTGTGAGATGCATTTATACATTACAGTTAATTTGCTTTAAGAATGGTCATGCAAACTAACTAGTAGGCTCATGAATTCCCTATGCATTATCCAGGTACTGCATTTGCATTGCTAGAACATCTCTTGCCACTTCATGGTCATCCAAGTCCAAATCTGGTCATGCTAAAGAGTTAAAGAGTGTGAATTGGTAGAGTAAACCAACAACTAAATATTAATGGTCCTGCATGCCTTCACAAGGTGGAAAAAATCTGTCACATTACCATACAAGCAAGCTATAAAATAAAATAAAGTCTCCAGGGACCTGTCCCTGGTGTGGAAGTTTCCACACAGGACATGGCCGAGGCGCACCACAAATTCCCAAGAGTAGGATCAGGATGTGAGCTGGAAATGTGCCTGTCATCCCAGGTGTGTGCTTGTGTGCATATAAAAGAAGAAAATCTAAGAGTTCTTCAGAATAGCACAACTTGAGTATTTGGAGACTAGTCTAGTTTGTCCTTGAGTTTTTCAGTGCCAGCAGTAGCCATAAGACAACATTTTACTGCCAGTGATTTCTTCTGATCAGAAATAATCAGAAGCTTTCTGTGCTTTTACACGTGTTTGTTAGAGCCTATTTGAAGTTTGCTTGTGATTCAAATATTTAAGAGGTGGTATGTATATTACAAGTAGCACTCAAGATAGAAAAGATCAAAAGCATTTGTGAGTAAGGAAAAAGTTATGAAAGTTGATTTTCTTCTGCCTTTTACTTTAGAATGAACATTTTCATGAGGTATTTGAAATTAGTCACCATTGTTCAGAGAAAACAAAACATTTTTAATAGAAGGTTTTGTTTTGTTTTTTTTTGTTTTTTTTTGTTTTTTTTTTTTTTGTAAAAAGGACAATTTTTTAAATGTTCCATTACTCCTCCACAATTATTTAAAAATTCTGGAAATAACACAGTTGAGGTTTTGCAGTGATAAAATTCAGACGCTTTCTTCTTTACAAAAGTGGTGACACACAGCCACCTAAAAGGAAGGAAGGATGTGAAAAATAAGACCAAAGGAAGAAGGATGCTGTCTTAATGGGTATAGCAGAATCTTTGTGGTACTAGTTGCTTGATGTTTCCATTTTCCAACAGATGCTATTTTTGTACAGAGTTTTTCCAAAGGATGAAATGGTGACTCTGTGATCTAAAAAGTGATACAAGGTATTGTTACATGAGGCCTTGATTTGAGCATTCATATTTTTGATGTATACATTTCAAGACAACTATTCAATACATCTTGGGATGGTGACCTGCTTCTGAGATAAAATTGGATTTTTTTGCGTTTACAGTTAAACTTTCTTTACCTAAGCAGCTCCTAACTTTGGTTGTGATATTTTGGATTATTTCAGAAAACCTGCCAGGTGTGGAGACATGAAATGACTTTATAACATGGTGTTCTTAAATAGAGGATGTAAAATTCTTATCATATGAGAAATAAAGCTGCTATGTTGAATACATATGCATTACTAACGAATAGTGATAAAGTCAGGATGCTGTACTGAAGGTAAGAGAATTCATGGCGATCTTATTTTACTTTGACCAGTTGGTGCCTCTTAAATTCTTAAAGCTCTTCGTCTCAGAAAATTAGGCTAAATGTAGTCATATTTACTAAACAAAAGTGTGCCCAAATTTGTCCTCATATAGCCAAATCTAAATGAGGAACAAGATTTTTCAAAGTTGTCGAATACTCTGAAGTTTCTGATCATGATTTTAGGTGATGTGACAGATGCAACACTGTTGAAAGAATCTACTGCAGTGGTTTGGTTCTGCTTAGTGCCCTGTAAATTTGCAAATGTGAAGTTTATTTTGATTTGTACAGAGGAGATATCAATGTTAATGCTGTTGCTAAACTAAACTTTGTATGTGTTTTGTCCAGTTGTTTCTCATTACTTACATTTTAAAAATTTGGATGCCTTAAGTATTGCTCCTATCCAGCAACATGCTTATTTAGTTTCTCAAAACTCGTTGGATGTTCAGAACTTCTTGAAGGTGTTTTGATTCACATGGTCTATTTAGCACCATTTTTGTCTCTTTTATGAAGAAACTGTGGCAAGGAGTCAGTTACTATGGGTGCATATCAAATAAAAAAACCCAGATGTATCTTTTTTCAGTCTGGGTCCATTTTTTGTTTTGGCAAACAGTATCTATCCTCGCAGCCATTCTGCTGGTGTGTACAGTTTGTAAATCTCTGTAGAGTATGTTCCTTCTGTTAGATGCTGTGACATGAGTATGTTTGTGACTGCAGCTGTTTGGATTCTGATTTCTGTTGAAGTCTGTGAATTGGAGATTAGTTTAGCTTTTTTTTTTTTTTTTTCTTCCCTTATTTTAGTTGGAGTTGAAAGGAATGCCAGATAGAATAAAATTGCAATTCATGACCTTAAGTGTACCCCTGTGGAGAGTCCTACAGGTTCTAAAATCTGAGTATCCATCTTCTCCTCGTTCCCCAACTTGGGACAACCTGTGTCTGCTCTTTGGGCCACTTTTATTTGTCAACCAGAATTCCTCATCACAGAATCATAGAACCTCTTGAACTGGAAGGGACCCAGAGGGATCATCAAAGTCCAACTCCTGGCCCTAGGCAGGTCACCCCAAGAGTCACACCCTGTGCCCGAGAGCATTGTCCAAATGCTTCTTGAACTCTGTCAGGCTGGTGCTGTGACCACTTCCCTGGGGAGCCTGTTCCAGTGCCCAACCACCCTCTGGGTGCAGAGCGTTTTTCTAATATCCAACCTAAACCTCCCCTAACACAACTTCAGGCCATTCGCTCAGGCCCTGTCACTGTCACCAGAGAGAAGAGATCAGTGTCTGCCCCTCCTCTTCCCCTCATGAGGAAACTTCAATGAGACCTCCCCTCAGTCTCCTCCGGGCTGAACAGACCAAGTGACCTCAGCTGCTCCTCATACGCTTCCCCTGCAGACCCTTCACCATCTTCGTTGCCCTCCTTTGAACACTCTAATGGTTCAAAACCTTTCTTATATTGTGGCACCCAAAGCTGCCCCCAGCACTTGAGGTGAGGCCACCCCAGTGCAGAGCAGAGCGGGACAATCCCCTCCCATGCCCAGCAGCTGATGCTGTGCCTGATGCCCCCAGGACATGCTTGTCCCTCCTGGCTGCCAGGGCACTGCTGGCTCATATTTAACTTCCATCGACCAGGACCCTTTCCGTGGCACTGCTTTGCAGCTTCTAGTTCCACAGTCTGTCCGTATATCCAGGGCTGCCCTGTCCCACATCCAGGGTTGCCCTATCCTGCACAGCAATGCTGTTTTCCTGCTTTCCTTTCTCCACTCTAAGTGCTCTGAGTAGTCTCTCCGAGTGCCAGTCTAGTGTGATGCTCACAGTGCTCATGTCAGGTGATGATAGGGATGTGAACCCTTCCATTTCTGATGACTCTGGGAACTACTGGAATTTGCAGTTTAATTATTAAAATGCTTTAAAATAATGTAACTTCTGTTTGAATTCAATTAAATGTTTTATTTTAATCTTAATGAGGTACTTCTCAAACCCAAATTATTTTACTTGAGGATCAAATAAACTGTTAGAGACAGAGAAAAATAAATATTATAAAATCTTAATATAAATAAATATCTCCTTTAAAGCAAGCACCAGTGAAATTAAGGGAATAATTCCCTTGTAAAACTTTTGCTTACATGAAATCCGGTTAAAATATGCTAATGGTTACTTTATCAAACAGACTGAATCTGCCCTAAAAGCTTGAATTATTTAATAATTGACTTTTTTCCCCTCTCTTTCAACTTCTGAATTATATAAACTAGAAGGAGATACATAAGCCAATTCAAATGGAGTTACCATTTTCCTTGTGCAAGAAATATGAGCTGAGCTGAAAGGAAATGTGAATTTAGTTTAAAAAAATAATTACCCTCAGTTTCTATGAAATTTATACACTCTTTTTGATCTTTACTGTGCAGATTTCTGATCTGTAAGACAAATATGACACTTTTTAAATAAAAAAAAAAAAAAGCTAGAAGATACCTATAACATCACTTAACTCCAGTCTAAAGAGTAATGCCAAAAGTGAACGGCCCCCTGATAGTCATGAACACTCGCTACACATCTGTAAGACAGCAATCACAAGTTTAAGGTTATGTATAGGCAGCATTGATACCCTTTTGGTTAACGAGACACTTTCATTAAGTAGAGGTAGTGTTTTTAATGACTTCAGTTTTTGACTTTTCATGCAGTGTAAATATGAGATTTTTATTAAAGTGTTATTTAGATGTGTGGTTAAAAGTGTGGTCTGTTCTAGGGAGCGATTTGGGAATACATCTGGCGCATAAAGGATGTTGCCATAAGAATGACATGTTCTGAACTTTGAGTTTTAGTATGAGTTTAGCAGATGTGCTGGCATTGAAAGGTGGTCTCGTGATGTGACTTTGGGTGGTTTTGCTTACATTTATCACTTTTATTCCTGTTTTTTTGAGGGCACTTGTTACTTAAAATTGTCAATATTTGCATATTTTATAGCAAATAGTTTTAAGCTGAACATTTTTTCATTCAAAAATGGAATGTTCTGAATCAGCTAGACATTTCTCATCTGCAGGCAGCTTTAATTCTATCAAAATGCTGGTCAGTTAGGACTGTGTGAGTCTTTACATTTCTTTTATACATGACTGGGGGACTTTCATTATCTGAGGATAATTTTCTTGAGTTTAAGCATGTATGTTAGTGCTGGGAACATACTGCAGATCACAAGGATGTATGCTTAAGGATGAAGGATAATTATAAATTTCTTTCTAGATGTACTCTGGATGACACACCTTCTAGAGGTGTTCACAGGCTGGGAAGGTTTTTTGAAAGCTCATTTTCAGCATCTTTCTGAGTCCCCTGATATTTGCTAATTATGGTATAAAGGCATTTTGGTACTGCCCCAATGGATGATCATCTTTGTAAAGCAGGAAGCCTGGCTAAGCTTGCAGTCACATTGCAAGTAACTGCTACAGTGAATTCAGCAAATATCCATACTGATACAAAGTTAGTCAACCTAGCCTGAAAAAAAGACATCATAATCTTACAAACCCAGATGAAATGGGGTTATTAAACATACAGGTCATACAGGTATAGAAAATGGAAAGTAATGATCACATTTTTTTCAAGAATAAGCATAACTTTAGAGATACTTTCAACCTTCTTTAACTAATACCAATAAAAATGAAAGTACTTGTGTCGGTAAGTGGAAGTTACACTGTTGGAGAAGGGAATATGATCAATAATATTTTGTTTTAAAGGTAAATTCTGGGGATCTCCATCTTCTGTCATAATATGATGCAGTAGCTCATAAATTTATGTTTACCAATTTATCTCATAAAATGATAAGTGCCTTTGATAATTAAAGTACTTGTGACACCTATGGCAGTCTTAAACCCCCTACATCAGACTGTTCCCAGACAGTTTGGGACCTGTGGTCCCATTTGCATTGCCTTGCCCCTCCACTATGGCAGCATTTATTTGATTGACCTCATTGTGAAGGTAATTCAATAAACTAAACTGTGCCACTAAAAAACACAAGTGGGTAGAAAGGTCACTGTATTTAGTCCTCATACAGTTTAGTTCCAGGGTGGGTTTGATGTGTTGAAGTGGCAGGACAAGAGTCAGGCTGGGACTGCAGAGGGGAGCAGACAAACATGTGGCAGGTCCCACCAAGACACAAGGTCTCTGTGGCTCTACCCACTGTGATTCAACCCTTCCTTAAGTCTCAGGAGGAATGGCCTTTGTTGCGTCCTTCATCTTGCCCTTTGGCTGCCTTATAACTCTTACTGGCAGGATCTTTTTTGGAAGAGCTCTGAAATGGATACTCAGCCTGCTTCTATAATAGTCCATGTTTATTAACTTCAGAAAATTTTGATTAATTTTTTTGGGTGAAGTATGAGATCTTTAGTATTGACCTTTTACGGGATGAATGACCTTAAGCTTATTGTTTCTAATTCTAAATAACAAGCATGGATTTTGAAGCCTATTTGTGTCTGCTTAATCAGTGGAAGATATCTTATTGCTGAAACATTATCTGTCTGCTTCTTACTGTTTTAAAATAAGCTGCTCACAAAATATTTACAGTCGTATCTCAATGTTCATCGATATTTGCACTTCTGCTGACCTCCGCATGCAGGAATATGGGTTAGGCAAATGTTTAATTTTACTCAACTATAACTTTTTCATCACTCAGGAAGTCGCCATAGAAAAGAATGGATTTTCAGCCTCTCTTCTAAGTCATGTTATTTCCGTTTCTGCAATGAAAGCTATTTACTTTTCTTTTTATACCTAATTAGTACTGCATTTTTGTAAACTGTCATTTTTGTAAACTGTCAGATACCAAACACTTCCCTGGATGCTCATGAAGTACGTTTTTATTTTAAAAATGCAGTCAGCAACTGGAGTTGTACTATAAAAATTACGCTGTATGCTTTACAAGAAGAAAAAAATCAATTTTTGTCAGCTTCCTGTCTAGTCAACAAAGAAACATAAAAGAAAGAGAGGACTGACAAGTTTGTTTCCTTTTGCGTCTGGCAAATGTTGCACGCTAAATAATATTTCCTGTGGCTATTCTGCTCTAATGTTCCAACATTTCAATTTTTATTAAAACTGGATTTTCAAATGTCAATTTGGAAAAATATGGGTTGGAGAAAATTCTGTCTGTTTTTCATTTGGGCCAGACAAATAAATTAGAGTACATGTCAATAGTACTAGTTTTAGCTTGTGACTATGTTTTAAAAGTGGCAAAAGCATCCAGTTGACCCACCACAAAAGTAAAAGTGAGTTCCACAGCTGAAAAATAAAGGAAAAGAAAAAGAAAACAGCTGTTTGATAATCAGTCTAGGTTATTATCCAGTTACTTTTTAAATACAAATTGCTCTTTAGATATGTTTATTTGTGTGCATATGTGCATTTAGAATGCCACACTCCAACTGCAAGTGAAAATGGTTTTTGGACTAAGGCGCTAATTTATATAGGAAGAGCTGGCACTATAGTTTCTACCAGAATAAATATTCTTCTATGTTTATGTAAGTGTGGAATTCAGAGCAAGTTAGAGGTTCAGTCTACAGGACTTTGGGGCAATAAAAGACACGCTGATGATTTGCACTGCATTTCTCTGAACTCCTTTATGCCATAAGGCTCTTAACCAAGAACTGAATGACGAAGTGTGAGATCAGACCATCTAATTTGCACCTAAATCCCCTTTCCACGTAATTTTGATATTCATTGATGGACAAGGAAGACAGCAATATCCTGAAAGAGATCCAGTCCATCCACTCTCTGTAAGCCCAAAGCATACAAATGCTCTGAGCTCTTGTGTGTCATTCAAGTCATTGTTAGCTTTAACATTTCAGTATTGTGATGCTGCTGCTCATCAGGTAGCAGAAGACGTGGACTCCTCTCCATACCTCCTAATTCTCAGAAGAGTTTTGCAGTACATAGGGTAAGGCTGTGGTAAAGCTCATTTTCATTGTTTTTGTTGAAGTCAAGTAGAAGGGAGTTAAACTGTCATCAGCTATGGGTGTCCAAGTGTGTTTGTTAAAGACAGAGGCTGCTGTTCACTGAGGGAGGTGTTTTCCTGTTGCTGGCGTCGTCTGTGAAGGATCTAGAGCCAGCACCTTGCTCCAGATGTGAGGTGATGCCTCAGGCATTGTAAAAACTTGTAGAGCAGACTTGTGAACTGAAACAGTGGTTTGGGGGTTGCTTCTCAATTACCTGTCCAGTTGCTGAATGTCACATGTAGTTTGTGGTTGGGGTTTGTTTTGGGGTCTTTCTCCCTTCTGTTTTCTTCTCTCTAGACCCTTTTATAAAAGGCAACACCACTTGGAAGAGCCTGAGTCTTACCACTTAGCTGGCGCTTCTCAGAGAGGAAGAAAGTGTCCTTTGGGATAATTTCTTTGTAACAGCAAAGGAAAGAATAAAACACTTTTTTGACTTCTGGTCAATCATCTTTGTGCTTCTGAGAAGGATCTGAGTCTTCACTTCTCTGTTGAGCAAGGACTTTTATGAAACTATGAGCTTTGCATTTAAGAGGAATATCTTTTGCAAGTTGGGACTCTTCAACAGTCAGACAGGCCCCATATGCATCTGGGGTTCTTTAGATATGAAATAATGTCCTTTGAAATGTAACTTGAACTGAGTGGATTATTTCTGGGGTGTGCAAAGTCTTTAGGGGAAAAGATGTTGGTGTGTCTTGAAGAGAAAGGAGCTTGTAATCAGTGGCATCCTTGGCTGGAGCGAAAGACAAAATTCAGTGGCCTGTTAAGGAGCAGAGAAAGCAATGCTTCCCCTTATGGCTTTATAGGAATCCAAACAGATAAATTACTAATGATTTGTTGCTAAAATTATTAGTGTAACTGAACTCAAGTAAAATGGAGCTTAAGGATGCCTAGATAGACTGTTGACTGGCAATTTGTTAAAATATTTCAGAAAAAATGCATAGTGTAGACTTCTGGTGCTGCGCTCCAGTCCAAAAATTATGGTAGTATTATGAAGCAAATAGTCCAAAACCATATTTCATTTTAGGAAATCCTCTTCCAATTTTAGACCTTCCCTGTGGCACTGCATTTTCTAGATCTGACTGTTTGCAACAAGTGGCTGAAATCTTTCACTAGAGCAATTAAATACAACCTTTTTTTTTTTTTTTTTTTTTTTTTTTTTTTTTACTGTAGCAATGATATTGCCATAGGATGAACCTGTTTGGAAGAACTTTGAGATCTGTGGGGAAGAAAAGTGGATTTATAGAACGATTTTTTGTGTATTTTGGCTGGCTGCTAAGTAGACTAAACATGCTACATGCTTTTTAAATCCTGTGTTTGACAAGTATGTTGAACTGCTGTGGTTACTACTGCTGTTTCCAGAATACCGTAAGGCTCTTAAAACGTACCAATTAGTTGCTCATTAACAATCATGTGATTCGTTGTTGAGTCTGTTGGCCAGGGTGAGGCCATCGCTACCCTACCTGTTTCCTCTTCCCAGTATTACTGAGGAGATGAGTGAGCTAGTGTTGTGAAGTACAAACAACGTATTTAAAATGGTTTATATTAATTGTTATTATTTCATTGTCAGAAGTTTTGAAAAGGTTGAGGCTCCTTTTAGAAGAAAAGACATCTTTCCATATTTGTACTTGAACAGTTCTGATAAATCTATGCAATAAAAGTTGCATATAGTCTATTAAAATTTGCTAGTCTTTAAATGCTCTGTTTGACAGAGACCTCCTGCAAGGGTTTTAATGGCAAGTTGTATATACCTGCAATATGTCATGGAGGTCAGTGGAGTCTTCCATTAAGGTTTTCCTTGCAGAAGTTGCAACATTTGATAGGTATGGGCAAATCTTCCTGGTAACGTCAGATGGGGCTGTGCGTTAGGGATATTCGCGCTGTGCAGGTACAGCCACAGCTTCGGAGAGTGATTGCAACACTGGTCTGTCTGTGCTGAGGAACTGCTGCCTGTGCCTGTGCCAAATTATTTCCTAAGTAATTAAAATTCAGCCTTGGGAGAACTGAAGGGTAAGGAGCTGCAGATGGGGAGCAGAGAGCTAAGAAGGAGCATGTGGCCTCTGGTCATGCATGCAGTGTGTGTGACATAACAGCAGGAGGCCTCCTGGGCAAGATCTTGCCCAGGGTGATGTAAGGTGGAAGCGCACACAACCTCCTCCGCTGGTGATGGATCATGCTGCGGGAGGGGGTTAATAGGAAATTAGAAGCTGCACAAATGAAAATGCAGTGCTCAGGGGAAAGCCACGCTCAGGTGATGTGAGTTCAGGACACAGCAGTCTGTGCCTGTGCTGGACTGTGTGTCACTTGGGTTTCTTCTCTGGGCTCAAACATTGAAGTCCAGTTTATCTGCTGTGCTTTTCTCACATTCTCTAGTGTGCATCCCAGCTAAGAGAGTTTTGCTTCTCCATTTATTTAGTCTAGGCAAGGATGGTGGAGGCCAAAGACCTCTGCTTCCCAGCACTGTGTTTTTTAAAAGCTGTTACTTCTAAATGTATTTGTTTATGTTGATGTTCATGTTTATCAGCTAACGGAAGGGAAAGCACTGCTCATGGATGTGCTGTACACATTTGCAGAATGGCTTCACTGGCTTCCTGTGTATCTCTCCTGAGGCATCTCCTTTGCTTTCAGGTTTATGAAAATACCTTGAGGGGGCTGCGCCGCGGGAGGGCTGTGTCTCCCCTGCAGACTTGCTCTTTCACTGCACTCCCTGATGTAATGGGGGCTTGCTGGAGCCAGACAAGTTGTGGTTTTTAAAGGAAAGACTTAATGATTGGGTGGACAGTGTAGCAAAGAGGTGGCCTCTCCATCAGGGCTAAACCCACAGCAGCCACAGGGCTGGTCCTGTGCCCTTTGTGGCCTGTGGTGGCACAACTCTGGGGGTAGTTGCCACCATGGCAGCCATCTCTTACTGCATTCCTAATGCTGCTTAGAGAGGCCTGTGGCCTGTGAGAGGAGTGGAGGAGGGAGTCCACCTTGGCAGTTCCCTCTTGTCTTGGTTCTGCCTCCTGCATGGGTTGGGAAAGCACTGGGAGGTGGAAGGTGGATGGGAGAGGCTACATTGCCTGCTGGGCTGGTGGCCACCACTGCCTCTCCCTTGGCCTCTGCCTAGTTTTGGTGGCATTGTGTTTTGCCTCCCTGCTTGAACCGTTTTGGGGCAGGCTTTCAACCACACTGAGCACCCATACTCAAACTTATTATGGGTATCCCTGTGCTTGTGAAAATGGGGTTGTGCACTGAACAGCAAAGGCACAGGGGCCAGAGAAGTTCTGAGACATTTCTAGAGAGCAGTGAAGCCCTGCAGGTGTGGATTTACTGAGAAGACAGCAAGGAGACTGCCACCTGTCCTCCTTGCACCACCAGCCACCACACCATTGTAATGACACTGTTTCCATCTTGCCAGGTTATGGCTAGATCCAGCCTTGTACCTCTGGCGGGTGCTGTAAGTGTTTGTGTGGGTCCATCCCATAAGGCAGAAAGAAAAACAAACTTGTGTGATTTGTTTTGGAGTCCACAACCTCTCTGCCTCATGAACAAGAAAGAAGTTTGATGTTTGGTTGGCCTTCCACTTCTATACCTGTGGATTGCTAATACCAGTTTCACCAAACATGTGAGTTACAGGACAGGGTGTTTGGATCTGTGCAGTGCAGGATAAGGAGCAGTTTGCTTTGTGAGCTCCAGGGTAGTTGTATATGAGGTGGGTGGTAAACTCTGCAACAGCCATGGAGGGCTTCTGTGACAGGATTTCCTGTCCTCCCTGCAGATTTTTTCAAGTTAGCAAAATGAGGACTGGGAGCTTCTTACCTGTATCACTTGGCTCTGGTTTGCCCATTCACAAAGTAGAAAAGCTGAGTGACAATCATTAGCAATGATTACCATAATCAAATTAAGGAAGGGTCATGCCCTTTGAAATGTATTCCTGAAAGCGCTTGTCGCTGGATGTTAGAAAGCCCTGGAACATGCTCTAATCCTCAGCTGTTAGTGAAGTAACACCAGTGACTGCAGCACCAGAGAATCCTACTGGCACCTGCAATTTTTTTCACTTCTTTGAAAATAAAACTAAAAATGGAGTTCTTGTATAGGAAAAGGGTACAAAACCTACAAAACAAAGGGTACTGGCTGCATAGGTTAACGTGGTCTTCTCTGTTTGTTGCAGGCTGACCAGTACCTGACAGTCTATGGAAATAGATCTGCTAGTAGATAATGCTCACGGGAGGCTTTATATTTTAGTGATAATGGCATTAATTTGTATTCACAAGCCAGTTAATTACTTTGAGCTGTGCAGAATGGAGTTCTATAATGTGATATTCTGTAATTTTCCCTAAGTAAGCAGATATCATGATTGTTTCCAGAGCTTCCTGTAAAAGAATGTGGTTAGAGGAAACAGTTGTTTTAAATGCCGTTTTTGTCCAAATATGGAACAACAGGAATAACTATATTTCCTGTGAACTAACGGGAAGCCCCCTGGATTTGCATTACTTTTAGAAAATGATGTTCACATCACCAGCAGGAAGGTCATGTCACAAAGCAGTCTTTAGGGTAGTCCCATGACCCTACCTCCAGGATAGATCCCTGGGGAATTTGGAAAAGAATGTAAAAAATGAGGTCCCAGCAACAAAACATTTCAGCGCCAGCAATCTGATATTCTTTTGACTAAGAAGACATGACTCTTTTTTGAACATATTTTAAATGAAGGATTTCCAACTGATGCTGATTTACAAAATAAATATTTTCATGAATAATTAATTTAAAATTTACTAAATTCTAAAAATTTACTAATATTCCCTTGAGTGACTAAAGTACACTGGAGATAGATAAGAATCTGTGATCTGTCTGTAATTTTTGTATGAACATCCTGGATGATTCTGGTAATACTAAAAACAACAACAAAACAGCCCTCCCACCAGCCAAACAGAAAAAACCTGCCAAAAGTAAACCAACAGCCCCATATATCCCAATAGCCATAATGATTTTTTTTTCCCAATTGTATTTTATAGAGTTTTTCTTAAAATCAGATTACTGTCTGAAAATTGTACAAGGCTTTTCACAGATCCACAGAATATTCTGAATTGGAAGGGATCCACAAGGATCATTGAGTCCAGCCCTTAAAATAAATGGTCCCATATAGGAATTGAACCTACAATCTTGGTGTTATTAGCACCATGCTCCATCAACTGAGCTAAACTTTTAAATAAAACCAGAACAGAATTGTTGGAATTAGTTCAAATTTCATCACGCACAGCAATACTTCAGACAGTGACTTTCCATTCCTTTCAGATATTATGAATATGATAATTTGGGACTCTAAACTTAAAGTTTCCCTCAGATTAACAGGAATACTTAATTCATGCACTGACATACAAGTAATCACGAAGTGCCACAGTTTTCCACTCTGTAGGTTTGCTCCAGGAGATTTTTCATCTGGTCTAAAGCAATCCCCAGAAAAGATGTTAGGAGAATGGCTTTGCATTTACAGAGACAAATGAGTGGGGACCACTTTTGCTTCCTTCTGCTCTACTCACAGACATCAACCTACAAACCAAGAAGGTCTTCAGGAGAATTACTTTAATTCTTAGTTTAACGAGTCTTTGGAGATTATTGGGTTCTGCTTATTTCCATTGCTTGAACATAGGCATCTGCTGCCTTTTGAAATATTTACATATTTCTGACTGAGCAGATATGACCAGGGACCTAGAGGAGAGCTGTTCCCACCTGGCCTGGCAACTGAAAGCAGGTGGTATGCCACAGGACATCTTGAATGGCACTGTTCTGCTGTTCTCTGTGGAGACTGGATCTACAGAAAATTGAAATGACACAACTAAGAACTTTAAATAGCTACTGCATGACAGAAACTTCCAGTCACTGCTGACGAGAGCTGAACTTAATATGATGACCTAGAGGGTTAAAGCTTCAAAACCAATAAGTCTTCCCTTGGTTTGGGGAATTCCCTGAACAGTCATAACTGGAGTCTACCGATGATTTAATAGGAAGAAAAGAAAAGAAAAAAAAAAAGGGACATGAAGATAAGCTGCCAACTGTGGTTTGTGGAGGGTTTTTTTGTTTGTTTTGTTTTTTAATAGGGAGAAAAAGAACTCTGGAGAGGAGAAAAGACTTGAGCTGTTTTTCTGTCTGTAGACATCTGAAATGGATGCATTTACAAAAGACATGAGAACTGTGCTCAACTTCTGATCTTTGCTTTAAGTCCTCAAAATGAAGGAATGGCAGATGTTCCTTTTCCTGAACCATTTTAAGAGTTGAAGTTCAAATCATCAGTCCAGGAAAACTGTCTTTGCATCAACTCCTGTATAACTAAATTTTGCTAATTGCTAAGACAGTCTGGATTTTTTTTTTTTGTTATCTTCTTTGTTCTAGCTAAGTGTAAATCAGGAGTTTTAGCTACGTGATTTTTTTCAAAGTTGTTATTAAGGTTAAGTGGAATATAGCAGTGGTTTCCTCTAGTGGTACTTTGCACACAAGAGAGCAATTCTGCTAATTCAGTAGTTATATCTAAAGGGTGAAGACAAGAATAGTAATACAGCCGGGGAGCTATTTTGACATTCTGGAAAGAGAAGAAAATATGAGAGGAATGCAAGATAAGTGTCCTGCAGTTGGCATCACCTCCCTATTTCTGTATTTGGTGGGATGTGAAATGTGAAGACATTATTGATCCAGCTCTCAGGTCAGCTACATGAGTTGTATGTATGTGTGATTAGGAAGAAGTGTGGTGTCTCCTACATAGGGAAAAATCTGCCTTGGCCTTCCTTGAGACTGGGTTTACTAGAGTGGAAAGGGGTTGATTTTGTGGAGTGAGGAGATTCAGACTTAAAGTTGTCACTGTCAAACAGCCATCCTATTGGCCTAGCCTTTCTTGTGTTTCAGCTTGAAACTGGTATTGGAATTCAGCTCAAACTGGGGTTTGAACTGAAGCAATGTAGAGTGGGAAATCTACATTGCTTAATCAGAAAATATCATCAGTTCAAGCATCCCATGTAAAAAGAAATTGTCATTTTATAATGAATGAATCATGAGATGAAGTAATTGCAATTATTTTTACTTTTTGAAGCATTTTGGCTATGAATTAGGTAATTTGTTAATAGTCAGAGAATTTTGGTATCTGTGCTAGCCTCACCGTTCACCTGTTCACAGGATTTTCTGTGATCTGAAAGACATCGTATTTTGTGGAGGAGAAGTGACTACATTCCCTGGAATGAGATTTTTAACATGAACAGCGTTAAGTAAACAGTGAGAATTTAATTAATTTTTTACCTTACGCTTGTGCTTTACAGGGTGCAATGTGAACTCAGTTGATGCCTAAGCAATTAGCCTAAGCTAGTAGCTGCTCAGCAACTGAAACTCAGTAAGCAGAGCTTGAGGTGATGTTGTGGCAAAGAGAGCTACGTTTTGTCTTGAGAAATGCACTTCTGTAAGAGAGTGGAGCTTCCAAGAACTGACTCTGCCTTTGTATTTTTTTGGAGATGTCTGTAGCCTCCAGAAATGGTGCATTTCCAAATATGGCAGTCTCCCTCCTCGGCTGCTCATCTGGCTGTTTGCATCGTTGCTGTGCAAGTTCCAAGCAGTAGTCCTCAAATGCCAGGAAAGTAGCTGGACATGGAAAAACAGGGCAAAACGCAACAAGTCTGTAGCTGTGATCTGACAGATGTCATACAGGCTGCATTGCAGAGCAGAGTTTGTTCCGTCTGCTGCAGGGAATTATAGCAGCTTTCTCAGCTCTATCACTGACAGGGCTTAAAGCTCGCAAGGCTCAGGAATGTGGGTCATGGAAGCTAGAGGTCTGGATGGGGATGCTCATTCATTAGCAGAACTTTTTTTGAACTAAATGCTAATGCGATAATAAATAAATAGCTGTCCTTTAGGCAAACACTGAGGCTGCATGTAGCACATCCGTGTGTGTCGTGTTGAAGGGACGTAATCTTTTTATACTTTAATACTGATTTGCTAGGATGATTCACTAAGCTTATCAGTTGCAGACAGTCTGGGAGAATGAAATGGAATGGAAATGCTTGTCAAGAAATGAAACAACTTGCATCACTAAAATAAGCTTCTGCTTCTGTGCAGACTTATATTTTGTGCAACGAGTAAGACAAAATTAATGTCCTCTAATGTTACGTGAGAGGCTGGCCTGTGGTGCAAGGAAGTTATGGCTATTTGCATGGTACTTTGTGAGTGTACCATGCAAAATGGGGAGGTACCTGGTGCAGTGCACCTGGCCAAAATCTTTGGATTAGCCTGTAACTGGCTCCTAGACAAGGGATAAAGAGCCTGCTTTTTCATCTACCACTCCTCCTCACAGATTATGCTTCCTGCCCAGCACTGTTTGTTCTCTGTTTTGGCACCTGGAGGACAGCAGTGATTGTTCCAAGCTCCATGCAGTTTCTGGGGAAGGAGTTGTTTCAAAGAGGTTGTCAGGGAGATATGACAAAGTTTTTTCTCTCTATTTGTCTCATTATCTCTAGTCATGTGTAGTGGGAAATCATTAAGTGAATTTTTCATATTATGAGGCTGATTTAAAACCAAAGAAGTTTAAAAATGAACAATAATTTGCATAGTTGCTGTTTAATTGCCTTGTGATGATTCCTGTACTTGCTGTAATCATCTTTCTCTCTTCCAGTATCTCATTACTTAAGTGCCCCTTTGACCTCCCTAGAGTGACTTTTGGTCCGTAAGCTTCTTCCAGTCTGGCCCTCCCATCTTCCCAGACAACCAGGAGGAAAAACCTCATACTTCTTCCTAGTATAGGCAGAATGTTATCACATCCCTCAGATTTCTGAATACATTTTAGCAGTTGAGGATAAAGCTATTCAGTAGTGGCTGTCATTGTTGGCCAACCTCCCACCCACCCACAGAGGTTACAGTCAGTGATAGCAGGAGACGATGCTACTGTGAAATAAAGCCAGCATTTTGTAGGGCAGGAACCTGTTCTGGCATAACAGGCTACAGCCCTTGCCTGCAAACAGGACCTTGTGCAGGTGTGCTCCCTGGTGCTCAGTACCTTCTTACCTTCCTCGCCTTTGGTTATTCTAATCTGAGGCATTAAGAAACAGGAAAAATGGAATATAATGGAGTCATTTTTGTGGGGACAAAAAGAGACTCGAAAGCACAAGCCCATTCTTCTGGCTATGCTAAATTTGAGAACAAAACCGTACTTAAATAACAACATACCTTTTTTCTAAAACGGTGCATGTTAAATAATAGGCTGAAGGAAATATGCAGGGATTAACTTGAAAACAGATGTTTATAATGATTCAGTGACGTATTTTAAGTACATTCCCAGACGCAATTAAAACAGACTTCTTCTGACTTTAGGGGATGTGTTGATAAAACTGATAACATTCTACATGATGCTGGAGGAGGAAGTATGAGCTGCAAGCATGCGTCCTCCAGCTGGGATCTCATCAGGTCTGAAAAACTAAGAGAGGTCACACCAGGTCACTTCTTGTAATGGGAGACCCAATGTTTTTCCAAAAATAACTGTGTCCTGCAAGGAGTAAAGCTGATTATTCAGTGGGTGGCACTTGTCCCTCCTGATCCTTACTGGAGTTGCACTGCAGCATGTGTTGGTGTTGTTTTCAGATCCAATTCTCTTTCTGCATTATATGATAAATACTCATTCTAATCAGTGTTAATTCTCACCTTTGTGTGAATTTACAATATGACATGGTAAAATGCTGTTATAATGCAAGATAAAGAATTGTAGCTACTTTTGCTTTATGTCAGTATGGAGAAAATTCTACTTCAAGAAACAAATTCAGTGGATCTATATATACAAAAAAAGGGTGTCAGCAAAAGCAATACATTTTTCAGGAGATAGTACTGTAGTTTTATTGGACAGCCTTTAAAATTTTATTTTAAGTATTAAAGCCCCATTTCTCCTTGATTCTTTACTTTAAAATAAAATGTATTTACCAAGTAAAAATGTTACTGTATTATCTAACTTTCTCAAGTAATAGTTATTGGTCTCATTGGGGGCTTTCCAAATTCAAAACAGATTAGGTACATTTTCTTTTCATTTCCCAGAAGTACTGAGATCCCAGTAGACTGTGGAGCCCGCAGGTATAGAGGGACAGGTGCCCAGCATCTGTGCTGAGAGCTGTCTATGGGGAGGTGCTGTCCCTGACTGCTTCTGAATAATGGCCTAAAGGGGCTGCTGGAGGATCTCCTGTGCGTTGGTGGAATATTCACTGATACAGATGTTCTGCTTCTTTTCCTCATAGTTTGTTTCTGAGGGGCATGACAACAGTAAAAGCAACAGTCTGCTGAGTTGCTTACCAGTTGCTTCATGACTATGAGGAGGGAAAGTAGAGAGTAGCCCAGATGCACTTCAGTGCATCTTTGGTAACACAAAGCGACTGTAAAATTTTACCCATTACAGTTAATTTGACTTCTCTCATGATACTGTCTGGACTTAAGCAAACATTCCCCACACTGACCAGCCTTGCAGTCAGTGTGGTGCTGCTGACATCCCTCACTCATTGCTGTATGTTCTGCCTGTCACCCAGTTCAGATATTTAATTCTCAATTTCTTTTATTTTCAGGGTTGTTCCGGTTGTGGAAAATGTGATTGCAGTGGAGTAAAAGGGCAAAAGGTAAGTCAGCTCTGTCCATTTAATTTTCTTGCCTATTTCAACCACAGGGTATAAAATTCCCTGGGAGTCAGGTGAACCATTGCTTTCAGTGAAGGCTTGCACTGCCAGCAAGCATTGCCAAGGCCAGGCCATGTGCCCTCAGCAGCGTTTCCAGCCAGCGGCCGTCTCTGTGTCTGTGGCTGCAGAGGGCAGGAGGGCCAGGGGTGGGAAGCAGGCAAATACCCTCCCTGCAGGGTGAAGCCCCCAGCCCAGTGTGGCTGTGCCCTCTCTCTTTCCCCAGCAAGTGGGATGCTAACCCATCACTGTCACCTTTCCGCATCTCCAGCCCTTTCAGTGAGTAAGAAGCTTGACATCCTGACCACCCCTGGAAGTGGGGCAAGCAGTTCAGGTCAGAAATGCTCCTCTCAGCATGCCATGCAGATTGCTCTCCAGGATGGCTGTGATGCATCATAATCAATGTACCCTGACCAGGGTTAGCCCTGGGAGGCAAAGACTTGCAATAGGAAGGAGGTTAATGATCAACTTAGGTACAGAAAAGTGTTGCAGGTCAAGAAAAAAACCATTTAAAACTTTTTGACAGAACTTTCCAAATGAGTTTTAAAGCTCCTATTCAGTTATCCAAACTTCTTGTGTATGAAACAAAAAAAGCACTTTAAAGTGTTCTTTTAAAGCAGTAATGGTGAAGAAAAATTGTAGCATACTTCAGCATTCGGTGAATTCCCCCTGTAAATTACCTACTTTTGTAAATATTGTAGACATTCAATCACTCTCCTTATCTCTTCCAATTTTGCTTGTAGAGATTTTAATCTATGGTGTGTTCTGTTGTGCACGCACATGTGCTGTATATCTGCAGTTATAAACGAATGTAAACCAGTTTTATCATCCTGTGGTTGCTTTGGGTATGTTTTTCGAGGTAAGTCGTTTAGGTCACCCAAAGGAATGCTTAGAAGAGATGTTGTTTGCTTTTTGTTTTGGGGCTTGTTTTGTTCTTTGAAATAAATAGACAGCTGGTGTTCTACATTGTCTCAAAGGCAATAGCTGCATATTTACAGATGAGAGATTTAAGAATGTCTGTTGGTGGCTTTTCTTTGGTGTTTTCCAGAACTAGGAATGTAAATTATTTAACTGGAGGCCCAAGCAAGATCATTTTCTTTGTAACAGAACATAGATTAATTTGTGACACAGATAAATGGTATCAAGATCCAAAATATCATTCAGATGGAGTTTTCTTTTTTTAATGACCCATTAATGTCTATTTAATAAAAGACAATTATATATTAAAAACAAATGCAGCAAAGATTTAGCAAAGGTTCAAAACTCTGAGTTTGTTCCTTGATAGCACGATCTTATTGTTCAGTAACAAGTACAGATGAGTCACAGCATGAAAGAGACATGTTATAACTCTTTCATTCAAAGACATTCGTTTTCAGTTCACAGAGTATGCCAGCATCTTATAACAAGATCATTTTGAAAAATGATACCTTAGGGAAATAAATAATATTAAACCTTATGCTTCATTTATTTCCAGCTACATTCCTGTCTTTTTGCTAGAGTTCTTGCTGGTGTTTTTCATTTGCATAGTCCAAAGCCTCAAAATGTTCTCTTTAAAAGAAATAGATGCTTGTCTGATATGCTAGAATCCCAAACTACCTCACATTAATGCAGGCTGTTTAAAAATGTAGACGAGAGAAAAATATCAGTCCCTAGTAAGAGAAGACATACTAAATTCCAGTGTGTCAGTGTACTCTCTACTCTTCCTAATGGGTTCCATCACAAACTTCTGACTTTTAAGCAGGTGTGTAGTGAAATATTCACATAATTTTAGATTGTGTAGGAAATGCAGTTATTGACCTTACAGACATCTATAAAAGTGAATAAATAGTTATACCTAGAAAACAGTAGTCAAGAAAGGCATTTAAAGGTATTTTGGAATGTATTTAACATGCATGAACCTGGTTCAGATCAATGCTTGCTCATTATGTGAACTCTGTTTCAAACATACTTAGGATTTTGAACATAAAACTGAGTTTTATTTTAAATAAAATCTGCCCCCTGCCCTTGTTTCAGCCCAGTGTAATTTTTCCTCCTGATTCCTTACATTTAATGCCTATCTAGAATAAGGACAGACTGCCACTTGGTCCCAGGCCTGAAGACAGAACCTGGTGAGGCAAAGTAAGGGGAGCATCCTTCCTGCATGCCTCTAATGTTTCTAGAAATGGTCTTTCCAACCAATGCATTTGGATTTGAAACATGTCTGCGCTTAACATGGTTCCCATTAACACACACATCAGTAATGGTAACCTGGTACTTCAGAAATCTACATGAATGCTGCTTAAGCAGAGGACAGATGAGAAAGACTGATCCTAGCCAAGATAGGCTGGGAGAAGCCTGCCATGCCCAGCTCCTGTGGTACCCCAGACCACATAAGAGAACATCTGCTCTCCACTTCTCATGTGGGAGCACATATGCACTCTGCCCTACACCATCCACTGCCAACATTCTGCCTACACTGGAAACCCTTTTGATCTGGCTTCCATGTCGTGCAGAAGTGCACAAATGCTGAAGGGCCTTTTCCAATCCTCCCACACTCTTCAGCAATCCACCCACACCACTTTACTGCCATGGGAGCTTCGGGAGCTGCGGAAGTGGGTGCTGGGTTTACTCTTTAATGCCTTAATTATTAACATCTGGAGAGATATTTCCTACCGTAGTGTGGGAAGAAGTTGCAGACCCTACAGTTTGGTGAGGTTTAATTAAAATTCATTTGGCCAAATAATCATATTAATGATCTCATTGGAAAAAGTGCTGAAAATGCTATTTGACTTAAAAGCTGTGAAATGCCCAAGAAATATTACCCAAGAGCATTTCGGACATGGAAGAGTAAATTACATTGCCATATTTTTCTCTCTCATTTGAGAATAATTTCATCAATATGATGGCCGTATTTAGGCTGCATTTACTATGTTCTCTCATGAGACTGTTTCCATGAAAATTGCTTCTCTATGCCAAACTCCTTTAACATGACTCATACTTTATCAAGGGCATATAATTGACAAAGTCTAAGGGTTTTCATCCCTTTCAGAAAATTCAGAAAGTGAGCGTAATTGCAACAGATGGCCCTTATCCTATAAAGCCTTTATTATTACACTGAACATCAAGCTGTTGTTTTAAGATATATAATGTCAAGTATCACATATTTGCAAAAAAAAAAAGGTACAGAAGTTTTAGAAAAACATAATATTGCTAAAACAATAAATAATACCTTACTGTTTTCCATTAGAGAGATTAACCTAAAACATCCTCATTTATTACGTTCTACATTTTTTATTTGGTTTTCTGCATAATGACTGTTCTCTTAAACCTCGCTGAAGTGTGAGATCTGTTTAAACTAATTAGAGTTTTGAATGCTTGCCTACATTTTATTGAGCACCTCAGAAGACTGAAGCTATGTTTTGTCTTTTATGCCTACCTAGATTTTGAGAACGATTTCAAGCAGCTGTTGAGATAAGAAGAGCTAGCCATTAGTGTGTGCAAAAAAAAACATGTTAAGCATTTAATTACCATTCAGAACAAAGATTGTACCAAGATGAGTAAAATTCTCCATGCACTGACTTTTTCCAAGAATGTTCATTCTCTCATTCATGACCATTTGCACTGCTTTTACTCTGTATCAGAAACATGTGTAAATGGAGGCAACACTGGAGCCTTGCTGTAAGTAATGCAGAATGATTAATCTTCTCAGACTTATCAGTTAGAATGCACTGAAGTATAAATCCTCATTCTTTAGTATAAATATTATATGATGATTTCACTGTCTCAGCATTACCCACTGAAAGCTGAAGTCAACAAGAATATCAAACATGCTTTTGTCATTGAGCATGAAGTATTGCAATTTTTAAAAAAAATCTTTGCTGAATAGGAGATAAGAATAGGATTAACTCTTAATGTAACTGCTGGTTTTGACATTGTTTTTGTTTGAGAGTAGGAAAACTCAAGCAAATAATTTTATTTTGGCATATATTTGTTTGCCTAATTCTGAGACTGTATCTGTTTTATTATACCTACATAAATTTTACTTCAATGTTTGCCTTGATGGGTGCATCACCCCTGTGTGGACTGACCATGCTGCGGAAGTACACAAACTGGCTTTGCTTGAGGTATTTTGGATCTGGAAGCCAGGTAGCTCTGACCTAGACTCACAGCCAGTGGGACATCTCTGGAGCTCCCTGTCAACAGGAGCAGAGACCAGTGCCCGCTTCTACAGTCTTAAAAATCATACATGGTTTTGCTGTCTGCAAGGGAATTGTGCTTCTGCCTTTGCTCTGTGTAACAAAGAGTTGACTGTTGCAGTGGACTCTGTCCCTGTATTTTTTTTTAAGGTTCACCAGACTGGGAGGACCTTTGAGTTTTTCTGTCATTTTAGGCATCAAAAGATAGAGCAAACATATTTCTGATGATTTAACACTATACAAACCCCCTTGCAGGAAAGTAGCCCTGGCAGTCAGTGGGACGATCACTATTAAGTACTTTGAGTTTCCTTGAAAATATAGCAGAGGGCAGTAAGTCAGTTCCTTTAGTGCAGCAAATCAGTGATCATTAGATTATGCTTTTCATAGTCAGCCTTTATTACACTTTTTAAAATCAAGAATGTTGATTCTTTTAACACTTTTCATTAACACTACTTGGTTTTAGTAATCACTGCTCAGTCTTCCTGTTTAAGTGGCCACTGTAGGAACTTTGTGTATAGCACCAGTTTATGCCTGAGTTGGAAAGACCATGAACTGAGGACAGTAAGGAAACCACAACCAAATAATATATTCTGGAGATGGCCATAAAGTTGGAAGGAGGGGTGACAGGCAATGTGGGAGTCAAGAATGTGTCTGCAGTCTAGCAAGGGCTGATAACATGAAATCATCTAATCATGCATGAAAGGGCAGACTCAGAAGACAGTAATAAAATCAGCAGAGATACTGATCAGCTGCAGATCCACTGTTCCACAGGGAAGCTTGTGATTCATAAAGGTTTTTGAAAGTCCAGACATTGTCACAATGTTTTTTGTCAATTCTGCAGTGACTAGTATATTTTTATTGATTTGTCCTTCACTCAGAGGAAAATAATCATTTTAATTCAAATCAGGGGCAAAGAACATCCATGTTCCTGAAGAGAGCTGCTATTCTTGAAAAGAACAAAATGTCAAAGAACTTTGAATAATACTGAGTGCGATATGCTAAATATTTAAAATTTTTTTACTCTTTCCCAGCTGCCAGACCAAACTGCTAAGTGGCATCTGAAACCGTCAGCTTTTCTTAGTTTTAAATAGTTATAGGAACCATTTGTCCCAATTGTCTCTGGCAATATTTTCTATATTAAGATATATTTTTGTACTCAGTACAGTAGGTATCTTCGATTAACACAAATGAGTGGATTACACTGGTTAATTTATCTCTGTGGAAAGAGGGCTATAAAAGAAGATATCCCAGTAGTAATGTGTAGTGGGACATGCTCATATTTAGTTTTCAGAGATGACTTCTGAAGGTTTTCACAAAGTAATATTCCATTTGGCATAATATGACTTTTTAAGCAGCTGTTGCTAGATGCATTATCTTTGAATATAAGGGTGTTGGCACAATGAGCTCAGGCATTTCTGCATGGAATAAAACAAGCTCACAGGGCTTGATTGTAAATTTGTACAACTGCTGTTAGTGTATGCCTTCATTATGGTTTCTCGAAGGTTTGCAGGGCCTTAATTTGATCTGAAGTGTGTGAGCCTCCAATGAAGTCAGTCAAGTTTCCCCAATGTGAGATCAGAGTAGAATACAAAAAGATGTGTAAGATCTCTGCTTCTCTGAAATCCTCATGGCTCAGGAAGCAGAGCTGTGCAATACCTGTGCATACAGCTTGGAATCTTCCCAAATTTAAAATTATGTCCATGCAGAGTCAATATCTACTGACTGGATAGTGATTACAAAACTTTCATCCTGATGTGCAGTTTTTCAGCATCCAGTCTAATTGCCCACTAAAACTCTGTGATGCTAACAGGGTTTGTTCTGTAACTTAGGAGTATAGGACAGCAAATAGTGGGTACAGCAGTGGCTGCATTTTGTACTTAGCCCTCTAAGTTTCTTTAAATCATTCTGCTCTTCAATTTATATTGTATTTGATGAGGATCTCAGGCCAGGACAGACATTAAAATAGACAGTTCTGTGATATGTCATTTCCCACACAAGAATTTAATACTTGATGCACTTAATAATCAGTCTCTGTGTACATTTTCTCTATAGCAGTATTCACAAGAACTGACCTGGGCATATGTAATTATCACTAGGGAACCACAATAATATGGTAATCTTCTTAAACCACCTTCTAGTCTTTCTAGCCAAGAGCAAAAAGTGGTTTGGGAGGTTGTTTTTTTTTTGTTTATTTTTAATTCTCATACCCCATGGTGGTTAGTTGTTTGCTTCCTTTCTCTCAGCTACTTCTTATTTCAGATTTTAGACCTATGCTTTCAGAGAGAGGTCATAACTTAGATTAGTCACTGAAAACATCTGGCCATATGATGTCGGCCTTCAGAAAAGCAGATCTGGATTTTCTCAAAGTTTGGATTTCATTAAGGAAGGGTAAAAAGCCAAATTTTATACAAAGTTCTCAAAACCACTTCAGCAGAAGCAGTAGCAAAACTTGTAACCATATATGCCTGGAAGGAGACAGAACAGTAAGAAGCAGCATGAAAGTGGGGTTTTCAAAGACGAAACCTGAAGCAGCTGCTAAAGGAGTGATAGTGGAGTACTTTATCATACAGGCAGCTTTCTAACCTGCTGGAGAACATCTTTAGTTTAGCCAAGAAAGAAGTCTAATATCACAAATGGAGCAAAAACAGTTGAGAAACCATATTTCAGAGATGTTGCAAAGGATTTACATTTCTTTTCAAGTAACTACAGTACCTGAGAAAGGGCTACAGAACAGTTAAGTTAATTGAACTATAACATCGCAAAGAAAGTTGAATTAAATTATGAAAATAATTACTAGCTTTCAGTAATAGATAAAGTGCTCTCTTATATAATCTTTAACAGCAGAAGAAAAGCAAAATTAAGGTAAAGCCAAGGGCAAAGAAACTTTGACTCCTGTCTGGAAAATCATGTTTATATCTCATAGACTATTCAAGAGTGACTAGAATGGCAAAATCCACCCATAAATTTTGTAGCTCTTAAAGAAAGCATGTGACAACTTCCACCGAAGTTCAGCTGGAACATTTTCAAATGTATTGATATGCCAACAAAAATAATTCTCACCAAGCCTTGTGTCAAAGTTCAGTGTGCAGAGTGTACTGAGCTGAGCAAGTGAGCAAGCACAGTGACTAGCATCAAATGGGGTGTTCTCTCACTCTTTTCTCCCTGACTGTAAACAGATGGAACAAAAGCATTTCATGGCTAGTTAGCAGAATACTGAAAGCCTTGAGGGGGTTTAGTAACCCTTAATTTTGTTAGGCTTGCTTGAATGCTGAGCAAAGACTGAAAGATGATGCAGAACTGCAAAAGAAACAGTTTTAAGTGGTGGTGATGGAGGGAAGGGACTCCAGTACAGAGGAGCAGTCTAAAATGCCCTCTGGCTCCCATGTCAGTAGTTAGGTGAAAAAAATGAAGAATACCAAAAGCTTGTGTAGCAAGCAATGAACAGAAAAGTCAGTGCTGCCTCTGTATTGCAGCACCTTTAACGGGGTTTGTGAGTTAAGGATGTGATCACACCACCTCAACTCAAACTTTGTTTCTGCCTGAAAGTGTGGAAATAGTGCCTGGAAATCCAGTAAGGACACGTTCAGCCCCGTTAAATTCCTGCAAAAGGATCTCTGTAGGAAGTTCTAGGTATTAAATGCAGTGAATTTATATCAGTGCCAAGGCAGGAGAACTGAGTGATACTGTTTCCCTCAGCAAAAAAGAGAAACCATACCCTTTATGAAAGTGAAACTCACCAGAGAATAAGCTTTAGATGGCAAAACTGCCTTTGCCTGCTGTCTGGGCACCACTGGGCTCCATCAGCTTTCAAGAAGAGCAGGACGAGGCAGGAGGGAAGGGCTGTGCCGTGCGGCTGGCAGTGTCCCAGGAGCCTGGCTGTGTCACTTCCCCGCGGGGTCCTCTGGGTGGCAGTCAGACATCATGGATGTCTGATATTCTGACAGGCCTCTTTACGTGTCCTTAGTCCTTATCTTTTTTTTTTTTTCTTTTGGGTCAGAAAAACCTTAAAGCCACCTGCTAAGCAATACATCAACTTCTGTTTGACACTTTCTGACAATAATAGTGATACCCTCTAAAATGTTAAAATGAGAAAGATACTTGTTTTTGTTATCATTAATTATTATTGCATCTTTGTTAACTTTATTGTTAACTTTCAGGCTGAACAACCCTGTAGGTATTGCAAAAATATATATTTTCATGCCTGTTTTACAATGGATCTTGTTGAGTCAAGAGAAATTGAAGTGAAGAAGCACTGATTTACACTTTTGAGGCACAATGTTATCTGCCTTGTGGTATTTACATGATTAAAAGTCAGAAGCCAGAATATTTCTTCTAACTTTTGTGGAAAGATAATTTATTCCTGGGGAACTTTCAAAATGTTTAAAACTTTAGAAATGCCATTTCCAACCTGACCCAAAAAGGCAGCTAGACTAGCACTGTCTCAAATAGTACTGTCTGTCGCATACCCTCAAGATATGAGGTACCTCATTATGAGAACTTTATTGCAGTCCGTACTGTCTAGGACCAGCTGCCCATGTTTTTACTATTTATGGAAGAGATTATTTTCTGTAAATATGTCCATGACAAATCTTTGGCAAGAGAATAAAACTTGAATGTAACGTCACATTTCATTCCTGGTCTAGGATCTGAACAAAAATAAATTAAAAAACCCAGAAAAGTTCAAGACCTTTTTTTTTCCCTGCTGTTTCATCTTTAAATATGAGCCTTTAAACAATGCCAAATGCAAACAAATGCTAAATAATTTTCATTAATGAAGTAGGAAGGGTGGGGAGCATTTTTATCCCTTATATTCTTGGACCTTCAACACTGGAAGTGATTTAACACAATGTGTAATAAAACAAAGGAAGAGTTACTCAGACCTAATGTGTTCAACAGATGATTAGAAGGGGTGGGAAATATGGCACCCTTTTGATTCAACCTGTATGCAGGTGCTAGAATTTCCTTTTTCTTTTTACAGTGCAAACACATTTGTCCTTCAAATGTCCTCTTCCCTTATGGTTCTTCTAGGTTCTTCTGCTCCCCCGAGTGGCTCTAGCTGATGGGAAGAGGCTCCTTGACCCATGTGTGATAAAAGATTTAAAAAATAAAATAAAATTGGAGAACTTTATGTGTACCTTTGTAGAAAGGTTTGTGTGACTTCCTCCTGAGAAATCATGTGTTATTGTGTTGGGCCTTTTTTTTTTTTTTTTTTTTTAAAAATCAAGAGACATTTAAACATAAAGACAATAAACCACAGACTTTGGTGTTAAACTGCCAAACTCTCTGCAGGCACATTTCCACAGTTGAAAATAAAGTTTGGTAGCTGTCTGTTGTCTTCCGCTCTCTCATTCTGTATTTCTGTACTTCATATGCCACGCCCTCAGTCATGCTATGAATAAATATGTACCCCCTCAGCATCCTAGCTACTTCTGGATCTGTAACATTTATCTACACTGGAGTGAAATACCACGCAAACTATATGTGAACCAAAGACATGCAAATATAAGGAAATATTTAGAGCTTAATGTAAGAGTGTATATGGCTCAAGAAGCCCTAAAAAATGAATGTTGGGCAGCTACACTGAAAAAACTGACTACTACATTTAGAAAATGAGGAGTAACTATGGGGTGAACAAGGAGAAGAATTACATGAAGAAGACTTGTTAAATTATGTAGGGAGGGGCTCTTATTTATAGCTGATTTAACTGAAATTGTATGATGTTGATAGGAAACCAATTTCTTGACACCAATTCAATGATAGCCATGATTGGCTTTTGAGTGTTAATTTTATTTCACTCATTTTACTTCTTATTCAGCTTCTGAATTTCTTTGAAATACATTGTATATCCACCCACTTGAGCACCAGCTAAGCACATAGATACTGATATGTAGGGAAAAGGATGATCAAAGATTGTTATTTCTATTTTTATACTCCTGGGAAGCACTTAGCAGCTTCCTGAGGAATGTTCTGTGCAGCCATGAGGTGCCACAGAAGTATGCTTTTAGTCTAAGCATTCTTTAGTACTTAGGAGGCAGAGGCCCAGGCTCAGTCCTTGAACTTTAAACCTGAATAGCCTTCCAATTAAATGCTTGTATCAATAGACCCACTGTTGGAGGTTTGAGCTCATCTTGTATGAAGCTGCACAGGTTCCTCAGTGTTGTAAATTCATGATCCTTGAGAAAGGACACTTTCATAGTAGGAAGAGTAATCTTGTCAGGGAATCCAAAAACAGGGTGAGATTTGGTGATCAGGATGCCTGCCCCATTGTTCATGAAGCTGTGTGGCGCTGGATTTTGCACCATAAATAGGTGCTTCCCAATGTCCTCCCCTCAAAATGCAGCCTGAGAGCTCAGCTGAAGGAGTCCCACTGGTGAAGGTCCACAGGAAGAGGGAGCAAAGGGAAAAGGAGATGGCAGAATGAACACCATGGCAAAGAGGTCAGGAGTAAGAGAGTGCTGCTCCCCAGCAGCTGTTGGGGTGGCTCTTTGTTGTCGTACGTGTCTGAGTGTGATGTAGAGCAGCCCTGGTAGTGCTTGACATTGTTCAGGGGCTGATCCAGCCCACATGCAGCCTGACTGGAGCTGTGCAGGCGATGTGAAATTGTCATGGCTGCTCCTTCTGTTAGTCATGCCAAAAATGCTGCACTCACGTTTCCATGGGACTGAGTTCTTTCAGATGCTTCCTGGCAGCGCAAGAATCCAGATTTTGCTGACTCTCCCCCCACCCCATCTCTGCCTCAACCCCCTCTTCCATTCTACATACTGTCAGGAACTCAGCCCCAAAACTTCTGGGTGAGCCAAGATCTTTACAGAGCTCCTACACAGATTCTTTGCATGTCTGCAGAGTTATGTTTGTGTAATTAATTACTTGTTACTTGTGTGGCTCCAGAATTGTATAGCTGTAGTACAGACAGATTCTGCTGAAGAATGTGCAGTGGGAATTTTGTAATGTTAAACATCCTCAGTGCATTTGAGGACACGTCCGGTAAGCATATAGCAATAATTCTGCTTGACTGATATCCACTTCACACTTTCAATAAAATACTGAAAATGGTAAGTGCAGCTGAGGACAAACAGATGACATTTATTGTACGTGTTTATTTTATTCCTGAAATATATTCAGGGCCAGTGCTCCCTCTGGTGGTTAAAAATACCATTAAATAAAAAATTGGGTATTCTCCACCTCTGTGTCTCTGTAATGTAACACTGTGTAACACTGAGACAATTACAATTCTCTATCCCATGTTAAAAAGAGTGTGGAGAGAAGCACTGTGCCTCGAGAGTGTTACTCAGGTGGCACAATACCGTTTCCCACTGAGTGCTATAATTACTGGTCTAACACCTTGGAGCCAAGTCATTTGAGTGCTCACAACTGTGAGCTGAAGGAACAAATATTCGCCTCTCATGCAGCTTGGGATAGTCTGGGTAGAAACCATGTGGTACTTTACAAGGCTGTTGTCCATTGCTGTGGATTTTATGAGGTCACACTGAAGCATCAAGTTGTGATGACTGTTTTGAGTGCCAGGTTTTCCTGTTAAGATTCAGGCCCTATTTCTCTCCATTTGGAAACGGCATTGTCAGTTTTAATCTTGACACGGTTGCATTTCTTTGCCAAATATGCCCTTGGTAGAATTTCAGTTCAATGAACATTAACTTTTGGGAACAGGAAAACACATGCATTTGTGAGAACAATTCTGAGCTTATAACATGTTGGAGTCAGCAGTGACACTGGTCTGAAGACAGCCTGCTGGCAAGGCCGAAGATTTGCTGGCTCCCAGCTTAGTTTCCCTTGCAGCAAAGGCACAGCTGAGGAGCTGTGGTGGATGAACTCCAGCAAACCCCACTGCGCTGGTGTGAGAAACTGCTCTTGCTGCCTTTCCACCTTGTGTTCTGCTTTGCTATGTCCTCCTCGCATTGCTCTTGGCAGCTGCCTGGCCACCTGGGGAGCTCCTCAGCTCAGAGAGGCCAAACCAAGCTCACTCACCAAAGAAAAGGGAGTAAATTTAGTGAGCTGAACTGGTGCAGTGGAGGCTGAGGGAATCATACCAGGTTGTGTAAAGATGGTGAGCTGGCACCATCCCTTTAAAAAGGAGAAGGAGGAGGAGAGCCACCTTTGCTGGGTAGATCAGTTTAGCTGCCTTGTGACATCTTTCCCTTAGACTGACTTCTATCCCTTTTCAGCTAAGGACAAACACGTGTCTATCCTGCCACTTCAGCTTCTGGGGGATCTCTGGCAGAGGCAAATGTTAAGAAATGAAGCATCTTTCAAAAGGCTTTGGGCAGATCTGCACTTTGTTATTCACCATGTGCCTAAGTCTCTGGAGAGCCTGAGAACATCGTATTTGTACAGACACAGACACCCTGTGAGCCCACACTTCAGGAAGCAGTTGATTTATATCCACGTTACCAGTCTCTCAAGCCTAAAATCTCCCAGTCCAGCAGTCCCTAGACAAAGTAATAGGGGAAATAATTTATAATGAGGTGGTGATTATTTCCTCCCCCTCAGCCCTTGATATATTACAGCTGAATCTTCTGAAATGACTTACTTTATGTGACTCTCTTGCTTAGCAATCTGCAGTTGTTCCATGTGCCAAACAGCATTCCATGGCTAATTTGGAAGGGTAGGTGTCAGGAAAAAAACAGCCCATGCAGTTAAGCTCTTAACAGGTTCATCTCTGTTTAGAAGTCCATTCAAATTTAATTTGAGCTCCTAATGCAAAGGCATTTCACAAAAGCTGAACTAACACAGACATCTTATTAAATGAGTGCAATGGTGACTGAGCACTTGCTGTCTTTTTACGTAGAACCTCCACATTTTCAGCAGCTGAGTGGCAGAATATTCATTTTTGTAAGCTGAGTAATGTGTTCTCCTTTGTGCTTTCTGACAGCTTGCATTGAATCAGCAGAGGTACAGATGACATGGTTACATCTGTTTTAATTTTTGAGTCTCATGAATTGATTTGTAAGAAGCAGAAGCTCTTTCAATATTACTTGCCAAGATTTTGCAGCTGTGAATATTGGAACTTGAACACTACATAACCCTTGCAGTCTGAGTCTCATGCTCTTCATGCATCACTGCTAGAAATCTCAGTGCTGAGCGAAAAATAAGTGGGGTAGCAGTGATGACCTGGTGCTTGCCAATTTATGTAGTGTGTGTGCTTAATGAGTTGCAGCATAAATGTAGCACAAGCACTTACTGTTGGGCTGTTTGGCTGAAACACTGAGTGACGACAGGAACAGGCAGACAAGCAGGGGAAGGATGCAGCTCAAGTGTTTCCTTGCCGTGCAAGGCATCTTCAGGACATGCTTATGCCTGTACTGTACAGCACAGTAAGTGATAGCTTTGTCTGATCTTGAAGTTCCAAGTAAGCCACTTTAGGTAGGAAAGCAGCAGTATAAATTTTGTTACCTTGGTGATCTCTGGCGTCTGATCTACTCAGTGACATTAGCATACCCTACAGTCATACGATTTCAGAGTTTAAGGATGTAGAGTTTCTGTACTCTCTTGTTCAGTGTAGATGCTCTGAGACTGTTTTACTGTAATTTAGTGTAGTATCACTGATGCAAAAAAA